>APFE030613936.1:0-237098 GCA_000404065.3 Pinus taeda
AAATAGGCAGAAGATCAAGCTCCGAATTTTTAAACAAAATCAATTTTCTGAGTTTTATTTTCTTTATTTTCATTTATCCAAGCCTCTTCTAATTGCAAATTCATTCATCAATAATATCTTTGGTCAATTAAAATCATCATATGCATCAACAGAAAGCTTATATTTCCTTTTCAATTAATTAATTGTATTTGAAAGAATTTGTTTTAAATGCCAGAAATGGCATCTTGATTGTATTTTTGCATCTTAATTTATTTTGATTTCTTTTTGCAGGAAAACAATAGAAGAGATATGGAAGAAAAGATCTCAATCAATGAAAATTCTCCAGCCATTAAAGATTGGAACTTTGAGCAAATAAAATTGGATTGAGCAGAGTTTTCTTCAACAAACTTTCCTCTCAAAAATACCTTTGGAAATATTATAAATGGCAGATTGAAAAATGTTATTAGAGGCTACTCTCCTCTGCAGTTTTGGAATTCTAAAAGCACTTCTGCAATAGGAATTTAGAGTTGTAGGAGAGAGGAGCGAAAATCTCAAATCTGAGGATTATTAAGGATTTTTCTTTTGTATCTTGAATTATATATGATGGGCACAATTTTCACTATTCAAGCTCTAGTTTTGAAAACAGAAGTTCAAGGAATGTAAAGGACTATTGGAGACTAGGCTCAGAGAAATGGATTTAATGAATTGGTATTTCTAATACTACTGTTTCAAATACTAGTTTCATTTTTATGATAACAAGAATGTATCGTTTTATTCATGTTTGTGCACTCGTGTTTATATGAGTAATTTGTCTCAATATTGTTATTATGTATCTCTGTTCTTATGGATTAAATTCTGATTTCCAAGTAACTACTTACTCAGAAATCTGTCTTATAAAGATGATTTATTAAATAGTGATGTACTGCGAACTATTTCAGCATATTATTGTTTAATTATTGGATTTACTGATTTGACAATCAATATCATTTTTGTGAATTACTTCCTGAGTGTTGTTAGTCTATTATTTCAATTAAGAGGCCACGGCAGGATGTATTTTGGTATTCATGAATGTCAGTTAATTGAATTACTTCATTAGCCTGATATTAACTAAAAGCCAGACATATTTAAATCCTTATCATTTAATTATCTGGTCTTAGTTGGGCTAGATCTATATTTGCCTAATTGAGATAGGATTAGGATTAGTTTCTTTTGCTTGCATTATAGAATAAGTTTGCATTTAGATTAAGTTCTACATTCTTTTAAGTCATATTCTCAAAGAGACAAAATTTTAGTTGTGGCTTGGCTGAACCCAAATCAACTTAAGGGTCATTCTCTTGCCCGATCAACAAGAAGAAGTGATCTGATATCCCTTTCTCTTGGTAGTTAAAGATACATCGTAAACCAATAGCGATAGGGAAAAGGTAACTGGACCTAATGAAACCAATCGGAGCCACTACTCCAAACGGAAAAGTAGATGCTTTAAGGTCCGGATTGGGTGGTTATCCCATAATGTTGAGGAAGACATTTTTGACCCTCAACATTTTTGGCACTAGAAGGAGGGCCTGAAAGTTGTTTATTTAAATCATAATGGTTTCTCTTAAACTTTGAATTTGGAGTTGTATCCATGGACGTGAATCTTCCAATACTCCACCCGAAATGGTAAAACTCTTGTCTCAGGTAAAGTTTAATGGTAAGAGAAATTCTTATGTTTTTAACCATGTCTTTCAATTTATTCAAAAAGTTTCAAATTATGATTTTCAATGAATTGATGAAGGCATTTTATGCATAATTTTTACTCTCACATTTGCAGAAAAAACCACAAATTGCTATAGAACTCTTCTAGTTTCCTCAATTCATAGCTGGGATCAATTTGTTACGATTTTCATTTGTAAATTTGACGGCTATAATTATGAACAAGTGTGTGATGAAATGGAATATCTACGAACATTTGAAAATGAGTCTGTTGGAAATTTTAATATTTGATTTCATTTGAATTGCCTAAAATTTAAAGTCGAAGATAAACCTACAGAAGAAGAATCACTAGATTGGTTTGAATATATTTCTTCTCTTCCTCCGATTCCCAATCCATATGAAATTAGTTCAAGCTTTGTTCCATTCCCTTCCAACACAAATGAGAATCCCAATATGGATGTGAAAATAAATTATGATGAAGTAGTTTCACAAAGTTTATAAAATATTTCTAACCAAATGCAAGAAGACAACAACAACAATTTTGGAGAAAAAACTGCTTTGAAATCTGAAAGTTACTTTGTAGTGAATTCAGAAAATCAGATTGTAAATCATCAAGTACAAGCAGCAATCAAAGTAACTAATAACACGCAAACTGTTGTACAAATGTATAAATTTTTTCATGATGAGAAAATACCACATTCAGAGAACCAAAGCAAAATTCTTCAAGAAAGCGCCAGTAGGCAAAGGAATAATCTACAATCTAAAATTTGCAATAAACATATTGTATAAGAGTTCTCAAACAGAGACATTTTTAATTACATTATTTCAGATTCACATTTTTCTCTTTATCTTAATATTTTTAATGATGGCAATTTTTCCCCTCTTGGTATTAATGATATTTTCAGAAAATAAAGAGGTTGATCCAAATGAAATACCAATAAGTTTTTATCAAGATAAAGAAACAATTATTGATCATTCTCTTGCCATTAATGAACATGGAATTTTTATTCCTCTTTGTTTTGATATATTGGATGAGATCGAAGGGAATTCTAGAAAATATTGTGAAGTCGTTTATCATAATTACTCTGACATTGAGAATGTTGATTTCTATTCTTCTCAAGAGAATTCTATGAGAAAATTCAAATAACATTTGAAAATGAGGAATGTTTCAGATTAGAAATTTTTCTGACCAATCCTCATTCTAGCACAGCAAATTATCTTCATGATTTCACTGTTCGAGAAAACATTCCAATTTATTATTCATATCATGATCAAATTCTCATTCCTATTCACAATCATAATTCTCTTTCTAATTCACAAGTTGGAATTGGAAATTATTCAAATTCCATTATTCTGGCCAATCCTTGTGAAAAAAAAAATTATTTCAAAACAATCCCAATTGTGTTGTAACATTAGTTGTATCAATAGTGATTTCATTTTATTTTTTATTTTGCACTTATTTTGTTTAAATTTAGATTTAGTTTCCAAATATTTGACACTTTACGCTGGCATATTGAGCACTTTAATAGTGAACACTCAATTGATGCATTTCCCGATTGGGAAATTGAAGTTTCATATTATAACCATGAACATCAAAAGCTATTAATATTTAAATTTCAATCGATGTTCATATCTTATCAATTGTGTCTTTCTTCTCAAAGGTAGTGTCAACAAGAGAGTGCATTTTCACAACTTGACTAGCAATCTAATCCAATTAGTAATTTTCCATTTTATTTAACATATTTTCATCTATTTTTTAGCATATTCAAAAACTATTTGGAAAGTTTTCCTTCAAGAAAGATTATTAATAGTCAAACATTTGTAAATAACGCTAACAATTTTTTCAGGCCTTTGGATCAAAAAGCTCAACTCCATAATCTAGCATGTTATCTTCCATTTTCAAACCTTTACAATCATTAATAGAAATCCATCCACATTTCTATGATCGAATTGGTATTCAATTGGAAAGGAAATTTCAGGAGAATGATATTTTAATTAAATTGTTAATAATAACTGTAAATTCTACTTACAGATTTATTTTTCTTAGTTTAATTAAATTTGTATTTTTATTACTAACATTTGAATAGTGCATATATGAAGGAATTAAAATGAGGGAATGGTTACACTCGAAATATGATTATACCTAGTCATTTTCATATATATGGTTAGAATAGGAGTATAATTAATTTAGTTAGTTTTTTTATGTAGTTAATTTATTCATAATAGTTCTGCAGATTAAAAAATAAAGTAGTGCAATCAGCTCTGCTCATACATGTTCAGTGAAACATTTTCTCCCCATTAGAAACTTTTTGATTCTTGCTTCCCATTTTATAATCAAAATATGTTGCAACAATACCTCTACTCATGACTATATCTCTGCTTATTTTGAATAATGTCTTGACTAAATTCAATTGAGTTTGCACTTCGCACCGATCACCTCAAAGCCACTTTTCCTAATTTTGAGATTTCCTTCTAATATTTTCTCTTGAGATTAATATATCAAAGGTTTTGATGATACAAATTTTCTTGACATCTTTATCCCGTCAACAATATAACTATTTAAGCTCAAAAGATTAATACTAATTTGATTATTGTTAGTTAGTCTAAATTTTCACTATAATCACATGAATTTTATGTTATTTTCCTCGAAATTTGTTAAAATGATCTTAAGGGTGTCCATGCTATTATATGCACACATTTGAATCTGTAATTATATTCCTTCATAATGAGTGGCTTTATCATATTCTGCTCTTTAGTTTATTATTTGATATTGCAATACACATCATATTTATTTACTAAAGGCATTATTGAACAGTCACTATAACAATACAGATTCTTCTCAAGTTAATTCATAATGAATAGAGGTAATAAATTGGTGTTGCAATTCAAAAGGGAGCACATTCTTATTTTCATTTCTGATCAATTCTATGAATTTCCAATTTTCTAAACATGAAAAATTGATTTCCTTTAGCTTGATTGCCCACTCTAATTTAGAATAAATAATGAGATGATTTTAAACAAAGTCAGAATTTTGATAAATATAAAGAAGAATTTGAAGATTCATGAGGTAAAATTTACAGACAATTTCGTTCCAGGTACGCATTTGCAAGTTCATTCTCATTTATTTTCTATTTTCCTTAGTTTATTTATAATTCTTGTTATGTTTCATTTGTAGGTTTCCATTTATTTTCGGAACTTGAAGTAAGAAACAAACCCATTTTAAATTTGCAAGAAGTTCAAGGAAATTTTATTTGTGATTCATTAGAATTTGAGTATTCTTTAACTTTGCTTTCATTCATTAGAAAACTCAATAGACATTTAAAACAGTATCGAAAGATTCATATTGGAACATTTCATATCACCAATACTACAAAATCCATACATCTCTGATGTTCCTTTTCGCTCATTCTCCAATAAAATGACTTTACCAATATTGTGTTGTTCACACAATTCTAGACCCGATATGAAATTTAATTCAAGTTCATAGAAATATTTCGTCCATTCAATCACAATAATGGTAGGGTCATAATTTTAAAACTACCGATGTCTTGGATCAAATATGATATTAAATTCTCAAAATAAATTTATCGAGTCCATTCTTCATCGCATATCGGCATATCAAAATTATTACATCGTGTACTTAACTTTGTTGATCGCTGATTTCTTTTGAGATCCAAAGTCGGTCCCACCTAAGACCCACGTCATCCATCTCATTCTCGCTATCGCAAGAATCATATTGGCATTTCCAACATTATTATTTTCCAATATTCTGATATGTCGATATCGCATATATTCTCATCGCATGTTCTCATATCGCAAATTTTCCATTGCAGTTTCTGATGCGATAGACTCCAATGCATGCTTCTATGCCATTAACATTTAATCAATATATGGCATATCAACAAAGGTGAAATTTTGCAGATTGAACTTTAAGCATGGTAAAGAAACATGCAATGTGGATCATCCGATAAGACGTCGTGTTATATGAAATATTTTAAAGCAATCTTGGGTAACTGCTATGGTACTAAAGCAATTGATGAAAAATTTGCAGCATATTTAAATCATTTCGATTTCTCATATATTTCAGTTTTAAATATATAATTCCATAATTAATATGAAATTCAAAGACCTCTTTATCCTCACATTTAAATTTCATTATCTTGGATTTGGTCTTAATTCTGGACAATTTATAAAAATCATGAAGTTTATATGAAACTTATAATATTTTGAGAATATTCATCACTGCATATTCTCATTCTCATTTCTGATGTATTTGTTTTAATTTCGATTCCCTTGAACACAAAGCATTCCTTTTTTTTTTTACATTTTGTTACTTTCTTTAGTTTAAAAAATATAAATAATGATTTTGGGTTATAGGATTTTGGTTAGTTTGACTTCTTCATGTTCTTAATATTAACTAAAAGAAAAAGTCAATTAGTATTGGAGAAACTAATACCTCTCAGGTAAGATCAAATGCAATTATCCAATGGTAAGATTCATGTACCCACTTTCATTAATTTCCATTTTTTTACTTTAGTTTCAGTTTTGTTTTTAAAATTAATTTGATATATAAATCCATTTTCAATCCTCCACTAGACCATATTTTAGAAGTCCTATACTCTTTTATTGGTTTTATTTCAAGAAGCAGTGATAATCTTCGTTGAAACAACTACACTAGGAAGTTTATAAACTTTTAGTTTGTTTCATTAAGCATTCCTTTTATTAGAAAATGATTAAGATGATGCTTTGAAACAAGAAGATTGACATCAGACAAAAAAATTTCATTGTGGCTGAATTTTATCATCATTGTTATCAAAAACCTAAAACATTTACAGCCCTATAAAGTATAATTTACCTGAATCTCGACATAAGAAATAATGATTACATGATTATTTTCCTTTACTTCATTTTGTTGAGACATTGGTATAAACATTCTTGTTAGAGTTTGTCTTTCAAAAATTGGATTTATCTCTAGGTCAATAATTATTAAATAAATGGGATTCTTAATCATTCATGATTAAAAGGTAACCCTGTCGAGACTATAGATGTTTGCTGACAGTAGTGGCTCTACCTGTGACAAATGAGTATATTTTAAAAAGCTAAGTTGTAAAGTGACCACTGCATTATCTCTACAACTAATTAAGGACTAATATAGAGTTTTGAAATATTTTAATTTATGAAGAATTTTAAGAGGAATTACAGTAAGATGATCCTAGTTTTTATTCAGACTAGTGAACCTAGTCAAGCATTCCAAAAATAATTTTCTCTTCTTTAATTATTTTTACTTTAATTTTAGGAAAATCTTATTCATATTAAACAGAGATAATTGGTTCTTCTCCTGTGTGTCGTCATTGTTGTGGTAAAACACAACTCCCACATTTTTTGCTTGTTTACTTCAAATAATGGGGACCCTTTCTATAAAAATCTTAGTTAAATGCTTTTTAGGATTTTTATTAAGTTAATTATCCTACGATTTTGTTAATTTTTCATTTTTTCAAATTTTCATTTTGATTGCTTTGTTGAAATCGATTTTTGGCAAGCTTCTCATTGATACTTATTTCGTCTCATTTAGTCAACTAGTTTTTAAATGACACTCTTTTGAAGTCTAATCATTTATGTCATCTGGGTTAAAAATGCGTAAAATGTACAATATTTTGTTTTTGTAATTAAATTAGTTCAATAATGCATTTATTTTAAATATTAACTCCTAATTAATTATTACAGACATTTTTCATTTTTTACTTATACATAACCCAACCAAATCATGAAGCATCGGGATTTCAGTGATTTATTCCAATTTTCTATTTTCAAATAAATTACCAATCTCAAAAACTCAAAATGTTAAAGTGAATGTAGTTTAGATATGTAAATTATGCTTTAGATAATTGCATAACTTAACTAGACCTCAATAAAGTTAAACCAAAAAATAAAATTTTATATATATAATATATATATATATATATATATATTAAAAATAAAAAATTATTATGCAATCAGAAGATCACATCAGAGATTTCAATCGCTACATTCTTAAAAAAACCTAGACAACTTAAATCCTTCTGATCTCCTCATTCTGATCATAAAAAAGTCAAAGGGGCATTAAAAGAAAGTTTCATAACAAACCTTTGTAATTCTATCTTGGTTTTCAAGTTTTAAACTATCACTCACACGTATGAGTGAAGTGAAGTGGTAAGTTAATATAATTTAATATTAGAATAAACCTTTAATATTTAAAATAATTAATTTTAAATGAATTAAATTAATTCATATGTAAAATATAATTAATTTAATTAAATAAAATTAATTATTAATTAGATTAATATTTAATCAATTTATAATAGTTAATTCAGTTAGTTGGATTAATATAATTAATAAATAGTTTATTAAATAATTAGTTTAGTTTATATTAACAATTAAACTAAAATTAATTATTAGATAATTAGAATCTAATTTAGGATTAGATTTTTTAATTAAAATTTTGATTTTTAGCTTAGCGACAGAATTTTCAAAATTATGCCATATTTGACTCATCAATTTTGAAAGCTCATAGATTGAGTTTACTTGGCCAAATGAGGCACATGACGGCTCATTGGAAAGATAAAATCAAAGAGAGAATTTTTTAGGAGGTTTCACTAACATATTTAGTCATTTATTGGGTCTAAAAATAGGCAAAAGATCAAGCTCCGAATTTTTAAACAAAATCAATATTCTGAGTTTTATTTTCTTCATTTTCATTTTCCCCAGCATCTTCTAATTGCAAATTCATTCATCAATAAGATATTTGGTCAATTAAAATCATCATATGCATCAATAGAAAGCTCAGATTTCTTTTTCAATTAATTAATTGGATTTGATTGGATTTGTTTTAAATGCCAGAAACGGCATCTTGATTTTATTTTTGCATCTTAATTTATTTTGATTTCTTTTTGTAGGAAAACAGTAGAAGAGATATGGAGAAAAAGATCTCAATCAATGAGAATGCTCCAACAATTAAAGATTGGAATTTTGAGCAAATAAAATTGGATTGAGCAGATTTTTTTCAACAAACTTTCCTCTCAAAAATATCTTTGGAAATATTATAAATGGCAGATTGCAAAATGTTATTAAAGGCTACTCTCATCTGCTCTCCTTTGTATCTTGAATTATGTATGATGGGTAGATTTTTCACTATTGAAGCTCTAGTTTTGAAAGCAGAAGTTCAACCAGTGTAAAGGATTGTTGGAGACCGGGGTCAAAGAAATTGATTTAATAAATTGGTATTTCTAATACTACTATTTCAAATAGTAGTTTTATTTTTATGACAACAAGAATGTATCATTTTATTCATGTTTGTGCACTTGTGTTGATATGGGTAATTTGTCTCAATATTGTTATTATGTATCTCTGCTCTTATGGATTAAATTATGATTGCTGTGTAACTATTTACTTAGAAATCTATCTTATAAAGCTGATTTATTAAATAGTGATGTGTTGCGAACTATTTCTGCATATTATTGTTTAATTATTGGATTTACTGATTTGACAATCAATATATTTTTGTGAATTACTTCTTGAGTGTTGTTGGTCTATTATTTCAATTAAGAGGTCTCAATAGGATGTATTTCAGTATCCACGAATGCCAATTAATTGAATTACTTCATTAGCCTGATATTAACTAAAAGCCAAAGATACTTAAATCCTTATCATTTAATTATCTTGCTCTTAGTTGGGTTAGATATATATCTTCCTAATTGAGATAGGATTAGGATTAGTTTCTTTTTCTTGTATTATAGAATAAGTTTACATTTAGATTAAGTTCTACATTCTTTTAAGTCCTCTTCTCAAAGAGACAAAATTGTAGTTGTGGCTTGGTTAAACCCAAATCAGCTTAAGAGTCATTCTCTTGCCCGATCAGCAAGAAGAATTCATATGATATCCCTGTCTATTGGTAGTTAAAGATACATCATAAGCCAATAGCGATAGGGAAAAGGTAACTGGACCTAGTTAAACCAGTCAGAGCCACTATTCCAAATGGAAAAGGAGTTGCTTAAGGTCCAAACCAGGTGGTTATCCCCTAATGTTGAGGCAGACATTTTTGGCCCTCAACACCTTCTTGTAACCACCTCGATTGCTTACCATGTTGAAGGAACTGAGGGGAAGTAATACCTTAGAATAGGCATTAATAAAATCAACCAAGACCACTTTTCTTCACACACTCACATACAACTTTGGATCACCTTGCATGTAATTTATTATCAATTAAGTTATTTCTCAAAAACACAATTTTGTGTGTGAGCATCTATATTTACTTTATTTGTGAGCATTTTATTCTTGTACTTATCCATTTTATTATCATACTCATATTAAGTTTCATTTGATGGTATTACATCATATTTGAGCAATTATATTTGCAAGTACAATTTTTGCTCACTTGCAAGCTCTATTTTTATTTCTCATCTCTCAAAGTTGTATATAGTCATTTGTTATTGTGGTTTTTTCTTGATTCACTAACATTTGTCCTTGCAACTTCCCCTCGCAACTTTTCGTATCTTGCAAGTTATATTTTACTACAATTATTGTGATATAATTTTCAACATATATTTCTTGCAAGTTTATTATTGGCATTGGTATACTTATAATTTTCCTTGTAGGATATCTCATTTAATTTATTTTATCTATCTACATTGTTGATGTTTATATGCGTTGCTCATAAAAATGTGTACTTTCTAAACATTTCATTCCCTTTTAAGTTATATTTCAAGTTATTTGAGTGGTGAATGCTTAATTAACTAATATCGTAATATCCTACAACTTGTTATCTTTAGCAAGATTTTCTTTTTAGATGTCTTCATCAGGGCCTACGCCCCTTGGCTTAGCTAGGATAGAGCCTAGAAGGAGAGAGTTGGGATTAAGTGACAACCCCTTCTCTTAGCATCTTGATCTCCTCATTTGGTATGATGATCAATTGGTGATTGCTCTTGATTTCTTGCTCATTTTACACGAAGATTCTTCACTTTCACTAATACACACTTGCTTCATTGATCATTAATATAAGTTAATCTCACTTTGATATCATTATTTATGCTTACTTTACTAATTCTGAATTTGATAATGAATGAGGAATGGTACTTTCTATTGAATTATCTAAAACATTTCACACTTGAAGTATCTCACTTTAATTGTCACATATTTGTCATATCTACATCTCATTTGGAGCACTTGTTTTAACTTTTCATCTAACTCACATTCTTAATTTCATCTCTTTAGGAAAACTTCCTCAAATATCATTCAATTTCCCAAGATTTGAGCCTGGGGGAAAGGTAAAATGCATGACCTTGTAGTTCTTTTGTGTGGCTAAGTCCCTTGTAGGAACGAAGTCATGCAGGTTGTCTTGAAGAACTAGGTTTGTATTGCTAAAGCCTTAGCTGCATCACTCTAACCTTCTTGTAACCACCTCAAGTACTTACCATGTTGAAGGAATTGAGGGGAAGTAACACCTTACAATAAGCATTAATAAAATCAACCAAGACCAATTTTCTTCACACACTCACCTACAACTTTGGTTTACCTTGCATGTGATTGATTATCAATTAAGTTATTTCTCAAATACATACAATTTGGAGTGTGAGCATCTATATTTACTTTATTTGTGAGAATTTTATTCTTGTACTTATCCATTTTATTTTCATGCTCATATTAAGTTTCATTTGATGTCATTATATCATATTTGAGTGATTTTATTTCCAAGTACAATTTTTGGTCACTTGCAAGCTCTATTTTTATTTCTTATCTCTCAAAGTTGTATATAATCATTTGTTATTGTGGGTTTTTCTTGATTCACTAACATTTGTCCTTGCAACTTCTGCTCGCAACTTTCCGTAGCTTGAAAGTTATATTTTAATACAAGTATTGTGATATCATTTTCAACATATATTTATCGCAAGTTTATTATTGGCACTAGTCTACTTATAATTTTTCTTGCAGGATATCTCGTTGAATTTATTTGATCTATCTACATTGTTGATGTTTATATGCTCATAAATAGGTGTACTTGCTAAACATTTCATTCCCTTTTAAGTTATATTTCAAGTTATTTGAGTGGTGAATGCTTAATT
The DNA here is from genome assembly GCA_000404065.3 of Pinus taeda. Classification (NCBI taxonomy): domain Eukaryota; kingdom Viridiplantae; phylum Streptophyta; class Pinopsida; order Pinales; family Pinaceae; genus Pinus; species Pinus taeda. Next base: position 11,766 of record APFE030613936.1, read on the forward strand.
AACTAATACCATAATGTTCTACAACTTGTTATATTTAGCAAGATTTTCTTTTTAGATATCTTCTTTAGGTCCTATGCCCCTTAGCTTAGCTAGGAGAAAGCCTAGAAGGAGAGAGTTGGGATTAAGTGACAACCCCTTCTCTTAGCATTTGGATCTCCACATTTGGTAGGATGATCAATTGGTGATTGCTCTTGATTTCTTGTTCATTTTACAGGAAGATTCCTCACTCGTTTTTCTTCACTTTCACTAATACATACTTGTTTCATTGATCATTAATATAAGTTAATCTCACTTTGATATCATTATTTGTGCTTACTTTACTAATTAAGAATTTGATATTGAATGTGGAATGGTAATTTCTATTGAATTATCTAAAACATTTCAAACTTGAAGCATCTCACTTTAATTGTCATATATTTGTCATATCTACATCTCATTTAGAGCACTTATTTTAACTTTTCATCTAACTCGCATTTTTTATTTCATCTCTTTATGAAAAACTCTTCAACTATCATTCAATTTCCCAAGATTTGAGCCTGGGGGGAAGGTAAAATGCATGACCTTGTAGTTCTTTTGTGTGGCTAAGTCCCTTGTAGGAAGGAAGGCATGCAGGATGTCTTGAAGAACTAGGTGTGTATTGTTAATAAAGCCTTCGCTTCATCACTCTAACCTTCTTGTAACCACCTCAAGTACTTAGCATGTTGAAGGAATTGAGGGGAAGTAACACCTTAGAATAGGCGTTAATAAAATCAACCAAGAACTCTTTTCTTCACACACTCACCTACAACTTTGGTTCACCTTGCATGTAATTGATTATCAATTAAGTTATTTCTCAAAAACATACAATTTGCAGTGTGAGCATCTATATTTACTTTATTTGTGAGAATTTTATTCTTGTACTTATCCATTTTATTTTCATGCTCATATTAAGTTTCATTTGATGTCATTATATCATATTTGAGTGATTTTATTTGTAAGTACAATTTTTGGTTACTTGCAAGCTCTATTTTTATTTCTAATCTCTCAAAGTTGTATATAATCATTTGTTATTGTGGTTTTTTCTTGATTCACTAACATTTGTCCTTGCAACTTCCCTCGCCACTTTTCATATCTTGAAAGTTATATTTTAGTACAAGTATTGTGATATCATTTTCAACATATATTTCTTGCAAGTTTATTATTGGCACTGGTCTACTTATAATTTTCCTTGTAGGATATCTCGTTGAATTTATTTTATCTATATACATTGTTGATGTTTATATGCTCATAAATACGTGTACTTGCTAAACGTTTCGTTCCATTTTAAGTTATATTTCAAGTTATTTGAGTGGTGAATGCTTAATTAACTAATACCATAATGTCTTACAACTTGTTATCTTTAGCAAGATTTTATTTTTAGATATCTTCATTAGGTTCTACGCCCCTTGGCTTAGCTAGGATAGAGCCTAGAAGGAGAGAGTTGGGATTAAGTGACAACCCATTCTCTTAGCATCTTGATCTCCTCATTTGGTAGGATGATCAATTGGTGATTGCTCTTGATTTCTTGTTCATTTTACAAGAAGATTCTTCACTCATTTTTGTTCACTTTCACTAATACACACTTGCTTCATTGATCATTAATATAAGTTAATCTCACTTTGATATCATTATTGGTGCTTACTTTACTAATTCTATATTTGATATTGAATGTGGAATGGTATTTTCTATTTAATTATCTAAAACATTTCACACTTGAAGCATCTCACTTTAATTGTCATATATTTGTCATATCTACATCTCATTTGGAGCACTTGTTTTAACTTTTCATCTAACTCACATTTTTCATTTCATATCTTTAGGAAAACTTCCTCAACTATCATTCAATTTCCCAATATTTGAGCTTGGGGGAAAGCTAAAATGCATGACCTTGTAGTTCTTTTGCGTGGCTAAGTCCCTTGTAGGAACGAAGGCATGTAGGTTGTCTTGAAGAAGTAGGTGTGTATTGTTAATGAAGCCTTAGCTTCATCACTCTAACCTCCTTGTAACCACCTCAAGTACTTACCATGTTGAAGGAATTGAGGGGAAGTAACACCTTAGAATAGGCATTAATAAAATCAACCAAGACCACTTTTATTTACACACTCACCTACAACTTTGGTTCACCTTGCATGTAATTTATTATCAATTAAGTTATTTCTCAAATACATACAATTTGGAGTGTGAGCATCTATATTTACTGTATTTGCGAGCATTTTATTCTTGTACTTATCCATTTCATTTTCATGCTCATATTAAGTTTCATTTGATATCATTATATCATATTTGAGCGATTTCATTTGCAAGTACAATTTTTGCTCACTTGCAAGCTCTATTTTTATTTCTCATCTCTCAAAGTTGTATATAATCATTTGTTATTGTGGCTTTTTCTTGATTCACTAACATTTGTCCTTGAAACTTCCCTCGCAACTTGTCGTAGCTTGAAATTTTTATTTTACTAAAAGTATTGTGATATCATTCTCAACATATATTTCTTGCAAGTTTATTATTGGCACTGGTCTATTTATAATTTTCCTTGCAGGATATCTCGTTGAATTTATTTGATCTAGCTACATTGTTGATGTTTATATGCTCATAAATATGTTTACTTGCTAAAATTTTCATTCCCTTTTAAGTTATATTTCAAGTTAGTTGAGTGGTGAATGCTTAATTAACTAATATCATAATCTCCTACAACTTGTTATCTTTAGCAATATTTTCTTTTTAGATATCTTCATTAGGGCCTACGCCCCTTGGCTTAGCTAGGAGAGAGCCTAGAAGGAGAGAGTTGGGATTAAGTGACAACCCCTTCTCTTAGAATTTCCATGAAGAACACAACTTGTGGTGTTGAGTATTTTTCCACACATTTTTGGGTGTGTAATTTGAGTGGATAACGTTTTTTTGGTGTTGTTATCAGGGATGAGTCCTCTTTGATCTTGAATATTACTACCATTTGGTTTTGCATTTTGGATTTTTAGATTTAAATTCTTGTTCAAGTGGCAACTCCACTTCGTTCATTTTCTACAAGAGTTTCTACTAGGAAGAATCCAAGTAGCTTTCTTAGCCCCACTTTTGATCCTTAAAGGGTCTTTAGAGTGAGATTAAATAGGCTTTCTTCTCATAAACTTCTTGCTAATATTAGGTAGGAAGGTATTTTTGATATCCATTTTCTTTTTCAAGATCAAGTTCAGAAAGACATCATGGATGATTTGTTTGATCCTTGTACCTTTGTTATATCTGAATAATACTTTGACTAAAGCCCCATCGAGAAGTTTCCTTCATTCCGACATAACAATTCCATTAGTTCCAAGTATCACCTTGGGAACTTCAACCTTTATGTGAACAAGTGGTGTAATATTGCTAACCATGAGGATGTTAAGATGGGAGTCTTTGTCCTCTCTTTAGATAAGGATACTCTTGATTGGTTCATAGAGTTTCTTGCTAACTCTTTTGATTCCTTAAGGGCTATCATCAATTTCGTTAATGAGAAATATGGAGATAAAAGATAAGAAATAAATTTTCTCAATGTTATTTTCCATATTAAGAAGAGTGAGAATGAGACAATCAAAGAACTTAATAAGATATTTAATGATAGTGAAGAGCGTCCCTCAAGATGTTAAACCTCTAGAAAAGTCTCTTGATTTATTATGTTTATGCATATTAAGTTGATACTTCTTACAAGATAAGGCATGCTTATCCGAATTATTTAAAGGCTACTCAAACTTTGGCTGAAAAATTTGAGAAATGTAGAAAGGCATCCAGGAAGTTAAAGATTTTGGGATTGGATAGGGGTCCAAATAAGTCACGAGAATCTAAGGGAAAAGAAGTTAAATAAGTGGATCATAAACCCATCAATGAATTGAAGGAAATGATTAAGAATATGGAGCTCAACCAAACACAATTAATAAAGACCATGGAAGCAAACCATGCCAAGGAAATAAGTGTCATGTAGAATAGGTTGATGGAAATTTAAAGATCACAAGTATATAATTTCAACCCTAGGCCAAATGATAGATCATAGAAGAATAAGAGCCCTTCACAAGATCATAGGTCTCCCAACCCATTAGATACTACCAATATGATGGATCAAGTTTCACCTTATTATAGACCTTGTTATGAATTTCATGAGGAGATCATATGCCCCATTGTGAAAAGGATAATTTAAAGTGGCATGGCTAGAAGGGAACGTGGAGGAACTAGCAATCAGATTAGTATGTTCTCCAATGTGATTCAAGCTAGAACTATTGAGATAAATTAGATGATTGATCACATGATTGCTAATAATGATGATAAAATTACCAATATTTTTGGGGAAAAACCTACAACTAGGCAGATCCTTGCTATGGAAAAATATAACGAAATGACTTATCAAAGGAGGAATAATCAAAATCAGAGTAATCCTAAAAAAATTCCCCACCTACTTCATATTTGTATTTTCACTTAAAGGATTGGATTAGCCATGCAAAGGCCTTGGTTCCAGTATCTAAGTTATTAAATATTTCATCTCAAAGGTCAAAGTTGTTAGAATCCATAAAAGTATTTCAAGGAGAAGTGGATGAAAGAATATATAAGGGTGTGCAAGAGGATGCTCTAGAAATTTTGCAAAATATGGATAGGAGTATAGGAAATGAAGATAACCAATCTTTCATTAGTTCCTTGCTTGTGAATGATCACCTTTTACACAAATTCATGCTTGACTCAGGGGATTCAACTAATTTCATGACTAAGACGGTCATGGAACAAATTAATTTGACGATATCAAGACCCTATCACAAAAAAAATTTACTATGAATTCTAAACAAATTGAAGTTTGTGGATTGATAAAATATTTACAAGTACATTTAGTAGGATATCATGATATTATAATCACTATGGATATTGTTATGATAGATGTTCCTAATGCATGGGGCATGCTCCTATCTCGAAAATGAGCAGTAGATCTTGGAGGATGTATTCAGATACACTTATCTGATGCTATCATTCCTATGCCAGATAAAACCTTGGTTTCACTTGATCCAAAATTAGAACGAAGACATCATGTGGAAAATCCAAGGATGCCCAACAATAAAATTACAAGTGGGTCATCTACGTAAGGGAGTTATGCATTATTAAGAAAAAATTTAGAAACCATGACAAAAGAGGTTAAAAATGAAAAGGTTGGGCATCCTGTTGAATACTTGGACATTTCAAATTTCAAAATTTGCATCAGTATCTTTTTAAGACAAAGTTGAGGGGTTTACGTTGGTCACATTTTCATCTTCATCACAGCCTACCAGGGAAATAATTAAAAAGAAGAAAAATGAAAAAGAAGTTAAAAATAAGCCACCAGCTTTGGAAAAAGTTGTTACTCAAAAGAAATGAAAAATAAGAAAACATAATAAGTTTAATGATCATATACAGCTCATTAGGTGATCAAATTTATTCTTGAAAATGAAAGTTCCTAGAACTTGTTGCAACTAGTGCCAAATCAAAGTATCTGTCGTTCTGAATCCAATGATGTTTGTTTCACCTCAATCCGACACTGGGAGCTCAAGTTATAGCCCGCTGACCATTTTCCCAAACAAGAAAAAAATGGAAAAATTTGGGTTTTGACTATGCTTATGGGGTTTCTGAGGACCAGTGGCATGCTACCACTTGGCCTCTCTCCATTGGTTAAAAATTCACATGTTTTTGGTTGGTTTATATTGGTTTTTAGGTGGACTAATAGTAGGAAGCCACGTTGGTCAATGGGAGGCAGCCACGTGGTCTCCCCACACAAGTCAAAAATATTGGTTAAGGGTCAAGCCACCCCACAAGAATCAAACTCAAGACCTCCTAGCCACAATTCTAACAACCTACCACTATTTCGTGCTATGTTACTTGATATATATGGCGCAAAGGCATATAAATTTTTTATGTATGCTGAATTTGGGGGAAGGGGTCGGGGATAAGCCTTAGCCCCCCACCACACCCCACACTACATGACCATGGTGAAGGAGGGCCAAGAGTCTCTATGCCTGCAACCATATTCCATAGGACCATAGACATAACCCTTAGTGGAGTGTATTGGCGCTGGCTCGGAAGGCACTAAGCTATGGCCTTAGCTCCAGTGTTATGAAACCAGCTCACAAAAAGATAGAAAAGATAGATCAACACCTTAGAAATAAGCCTCTTTGAGGAGGAAACCTCCTTTACATTACACAAATGAACAATTCTTGGATGATACAAATGACAAGACCTCCTTTCTATATATAGGAGTGTAAGGGGTCATAATATAATCAGAGGTGACATAGCAATAATAATGTAAGGGCACAATAATAACAATAATGGGCTTCTATGGGGCACAATAATAATAATATGGGGACTACATGGGTACAACAATATAATAAGGGGGTTGTACTAATAACAATAAGGGGTTACACTAGTAGTATAGGGGCCTAACATGCCCCTCTCCTTCAAAAAGCGTTGTCCTCAACGCTTGAGTAGTTCTTGATGCTTCAGTATAAAATTCTTGTCCTCCCATGTGAAATCTTCAGCAGGTAAGTTCTTCCACTTGATGATATTCTCTGAAATTGATGGATTTCGTAACTGTTGGGTTCTTGTTTTTGTGACTGCTCCAGGTTCCAATATGATTTTTCCTTCCTCTTCAAGTTCTGGCAATATTGTTTGAATTGGGATATTCTACAACTTTTGAATGAGTGGCCACACTTCTTTGTCCTTCTTCCATTCATCTCTTGCTTCGTTTATCTAATCTGGTTGGATAATAGAAATAGCAAAAAGCAATGCTTCCACATGCTCATCCTTTCTTGAGAGTGCATCTGCAACAAAAAATTTCTTCCATTTTCTATAGATGATGTCAAAGTCATAATCCAACATATTTGTGACTCATTTTTTCTATTCTTATAAACATAATATTTGTTCTAAAAAGTATTTAAGACCATCATGATCCATTTTTACCTTGAAGTGTCTTCCCATTGGGTAAGGTCACCATTTCTTAAGTGCATGTAGTATTGCCAACATTTCCTTCTCATAGATAGCTTGCTCGAGATGTAGCCTTAAAAATACCAAATCACCTACATCAAAACTTTTTTCACTGTGATGTTGATCTGCCTATTGTTTCATTTGATTCTAAACCAAAGTGGTTTTATCCTTTAAAATTTGGAGAACTTGTTGTTTATTCTCTTTTTTCTTCCAATTGTTGTGGTGTTGCTCTAAAGAAGGTGTTTCTCTTTGTATCCTCATAATGTGCTATAATTTCCTCCGTGAAAATTGACCACGTAACAAGTGGTTTACGAGAACAAAGCCCTTTATACCATAAAATTGATCTTGTTATAAATATGAAGATGCAATACATACCTTTTGTAACAGTGGTACACCATGTAGATCAAAATATTTCTCCATCTGTAGTATCCAATTTACTGGATCCTTGCCATCAAACTTCCTCATCTCGATTTTTCTTGATTTTAGGAGCTCGATCTTGTAGTATCCAATTTACCAGATCCTTGCCATCAAACTCTGTACTTTAGGATCTTTAAGTTCTAAAATTTTGTCCTCTAGTAGCCCTTTGAATCCTCTTTCTAACCCCGAAAGTCTGATCAATATTGGATTATGTAAGGAAGCGTTATGTAAAATCTCCTACGATGACCCGATTATAGACTGGTTCAGTAGATTAGACCTGTGCGAAGTGCCTCATGTCATTGTTTCAACCTTAGGACCTAAAACCGATACACAGAAAACTACAGTCCATCCTCTGTTTGCAACTTCTGACGAAATTTCAATTTGATGCTTAGAGCGAAAGTTATGACGATTTTCCCAAGGTCACCTATCTAGGATATAATTCGGGAGCCTGCAGAAACCCTAAATATCTCAGATTATATATCCGAAAATACAGCGAGACAAGATCTGAAATACAAACCCGTACTTCACCAAGATTTTTCTTCAAATGGGTTTTAATTTTAAAGTCTGAACCTTCGTAGGAAAAAATATTATAGCGAAAATTCCACGATGAACTATTTGAGATGAAATTCTAGAGCTTGAAAAAACCCTAACTTCCTCAAATCATATCTCCGAACATCTGGCGAGACAAGATCTCAAATTCAGATGTGAGGTTTAGGCTGATTTCTTCTCAAATGGGTTTTTTTTAGCTTCTAAAACTTCGTAGCAAAAACGTTATAGCAAAAATGCCATGATGACCTGTTTGGATCAATGAAACCCTAGAATCCACATCTTTGATACCAAATGTTATGAAATCAACTCACCAAAAGATAGAAAAGATAGATCAATGCCTTAGAAATAAGCCTCTTTGAGGGGGCAACCTCCTTTACATTACATAAATGAACAATTCTTGGATGATACAAATGAAAAGACCTCCTTTCTATATAGGAGTCTAAGGGGTCATAATATAATCAGAGCTGACATAACAATAATAATATAAGGACACAATAATAACAATAGTGGGCGTCTATGGGGCACAATAATAATAATATGGGGACTACATGGGTACAACAATATAATAAGGGGGTTGTATTAATAACAATAAGGGGTTACACTAGTAGTACAAGGGCCTAACATCTAGTCACATGTCATTGCACATGACCACAGTGCAGAGGCCACAGTTACTAGGAGGTAGGTGTTAGCGAAAGGGGGGCAACCCTTGGTCATGAGAGTGACCATATGCGTGAATGCGAAAGGTGCTTGGTGGAGGCGCTAGCTTAAGGGTGCCATCCCTAGGTCTCATGGACCACATGTGACCCCGGCAACAGAAGAAAAGGGCTCTGATGGGAAGGGTAGGCATTAAGGCCCAACCCATGGATCCATGGTGCAATATGACCCTAAGCCCAACTTCTAAGGGGCTAGGCCGGCGAGGGTAGGCATTATGGCCCAACCCTCAACCTTATGCATCCATATGGCCACAAATTTCGATCCCAAGGTGTTAGAGGATAATTTAATGGTCCGACAAATTGCATCTATGGAGAGTGAATTTTTTGCTCAATTAGCAATTTTCTGGGTGGAATTATAGGATCATTAGCTAGAAGGGTGAAATCGTAGGATGGTTAACAGTCAAGTTCATGGATGAACATGTAGCTCATAATTTTTTTAGTTTCTTACCAATTTGATCTTAGAAAGAGGCTACCGAGGGGTTTTTGGATGTTCTGAATCCATTGATGACCTATGTTTTATGTTTTGAGAACATATAGATGGTCTTTTTGCAGGTTGGAGGCTAAGGGATGTATGGATCAAGCAAGGATTGGTAGCATTTTTGGAGGGTGTTGAGCATGAAGAAGACCTTGTAGGGGTTTCTTCACTTTCAAAATTCATTTGCAGTAGTTGATACTTGCAATGTTCAACTCTTGGACATTTTTTTCTCTTTGTCAAAATGAGGGAAGCTTGGATTGTGTCATTTTTTCATGTATGCTCATTTTGAGATGAGGTCTAGGGTCTTTGTGTAAGACTCCTTGTATTGTTGTAGTTTACATGGTGATTACAGGTTGTCATGTTGCTTTATTGTGAGAGTTCTCTGCAGGAGAACATTTCCTTGAAATAGAAATAGCCACATGGTCATTAGCATACTTTATGTACTTCATTTTTACACTGAAATATGAGTGGCCTAGTCATGTTGATAGACCTAGAGATGTAGCCTAGGAGGGGTGAACTTCATCATCAAACCTTGTGTTTCTCTTCTCTATGCCTATATGAATTATATGTGTTATGTTCATTATGAGTAACTTGAACATGAGAATTAATTCATGCTTGAAGGGACACTAAAATAACATGTTTCTTATGAAGACCCATTTTCATGCTTGCAAAGTGTCAACATGGTCCTAGTTTTTGTTTCATTTGATTTTGAAAAGAGAGGCAGAAATCACCTATTCCACTTTTAGATCATTTTGGTATTGGATAAAAAGTTAACCAAGTTGCAATATGGGCAGAAAAAATAATATCCAAGAACTTGAAGAGCGAAATTTGGCTCTTCTAATGGAGAACATAGAGTTGAGAAGGATGTTGGATATAGCTAAAGAGCAAAAGAGGCACATGCACTTTGTGTTGCAGCAAGTGCTTGATGAGAAATTTACAAAAAGTGATACTCCTGCACCAGCAAAAGAGACCTCTAAGTTGAAGCCAGTATGTGCTCATGGTTCAAATAGTGGTTTTGGACCATATGTGGAAGATGATGCATGTGAGTTTAGAAAGAATCTCCAAAAAGCACACCCTATGGTAGTGGACAAGAGTGTATGGTTAGATTCATCTACAAGTTGATCGTCATCATCATCATCAAAAGTAGAAAGGATGCATGACAAGTTTAAAGAGCTAATCAGTATCTCAAGTACTAATCCTTCCATTCATTTGCATAATAAATGTTTTGCAACATTTGAGCAACATACCAAGGGTATAGGTATGAAGTTTCTTTCTAAGATGGCATATGAAGGTGGAGGTTTTAGAAAAAATGGTCAAGGCATTACCGATCTGATTATGGTTAAGGAAAGACCAAAGTACCAAGGATTGGGATATAGCCGAAGAGTGTCTAGACAATGCTCCAAAAGGCTTGAGGTACATCAAACATATGAGCATGAGATGTCATCACCTTGTGACAACCATCAAAGTTGCAACTCTAGAGATAGGTATCGCTCTCAATAGTGTGTTCCAATGCATGGAAATATTGAATACTTGTCGAATCAATACCCTTGTACATTTTGTGATGCTTCTGACCATTGCGTAGTTGTGTGTGAGCAACGCATAGTAATGGTTAAAATAATGAATGAAATTCTAGGAATCAAATATAACAACTTTCTTTTGCATGAAAGAGCTTGTATGCCTGCAAACAAGAAAAAGTTTTTATGCACTCATTGCAAAGTGCATGAACATGGCACTGAACGATGTTGGAAGTTGCATCCAAAGCATTTTTCAAGGAAAGGTAAGGAAATTATGTTGCATAATGCAAGAGGTAGCAAAGAGTACTCTCCACAATCCTAAGTGACCTTCAAAACAAGACGATGCAAGAACAGAACCCAAAAGCCTAGGAGAGGAAAGATTTGGGTAGACTTGTTGTAAAGATGTTTTGTAAATTGTTTGTAAATACTTGTTGTCATTATCTATTTAGGTATGTTTATAAAGTGAACATCATTTTCACTATGTTCAACAAGTAGATGTTTTCATTGATGTATGTATTAGCTTTTGATAAGTCCACATGTTCAAGGAATTTTTAGTGAATGTACAAAGTTTGTTGTTCAAGTTTGTCTACAAATTGTCACATGTTCCTTGATATAAGTATTCAAGATGAAACTTGTGTGAATCAAATCTTTGTTTTCAAGATTGTATAAGATGATTGTGCTTGTAGGCAAGGCCAATGTTTTCATTGAAAAAAAATTGCAATAGTGTACTTATCATGTACAAGCTCAGTTTGAAGATGCTAAAGCATATTCATTTTGCTTCTAAGTTCCAAGATAGAATCAAGTTTGTTTTCAAAAAATTTTACTTCAAGATGAAGTGTTTTGGAGCCATGAAAATATGAAATTAAAGATAATGTTCATATTCCACTCATCGGTATTTTGTTCATGTAACAACGATAAGAATGTAGGCTCAATTCTTGACAGGACAACAAGTCTTCATGAGGATGATAAGTGAAATTCCTTGATTGAGGCTTGAAGGGCACCAATTGAAAATTTCACAATTTGGATTGAGTTTTTGTGTATTTTTTAGTTGCATCCTCTTTACATGAACCAGGGAAGTAAAATTTTGGAGTCCAAAAGTTCCTAATGGGGAGGTGTGATCAGGTGATCAAATTTATGCTCGAAAATGAAAGTGCCCAAAACTTGTTGCAACTAGCATCAAATCAAAGCGTCCATCATTATGAATCCAACAACGTTCATTTCACATCAATCTCACACTGGCAGCTCAATTTATAGCCTGCTGACCATTTTCCCAAATAGGAAAAAAATGGGAAAATTTGGGTTTTGACTGCATTTTTTGGGTTTTTGAGAACCAATGGTAGGTTGTCATTTGGCCTCTCTCCATTGGTTAAAAATTTGCAGGTTTTTGGTTGGCTGATATTGGTTTTTAGGTGGACTAATAGCTGGAAGCCACGTCAGCCAATGGGAGGCAGCCATGTGGCCTCCCCACACAGGTCAACAATATTGATTGAGGGTGAAGCCACCCCACAGGAATCAAAATCAAGACCTCCGAGCCATAATTCCAGCAACCTACCACTATGTCGCACTATGTTACTTGATATATATGCTACAAAAGGCATATAGAAAGTTTATGTATGGCACATTTGCGGGAAGGGGTCAGGGCTAAGCCTTATCCCCTAGCCACACCCCACACCACGTGACCATGTCGAAGGAGGACCAAGGGCTAGGTCTTAGCCCCAACCCAAGGTCTCGGTGCCCACAACCATATGCCACAGGACTGCAGACATAACCCTCAACTAAGTGTATTAGTGCCAACTCGGAAGGCATTAGACTATGGCCCTAGCTCCAGTCACATGTCATCACACATGACCACAGCGTAGAGGCCACAATGGCTAGGTGGTAGGTGTTAGCAAAAGGGGGACAACCCTTGGTCATGAGAACGACCACATGGTTACAGGCATGGATGCGAAAGGTGTTTGGTGAAGGCGCTAGGTTAAAGGGGCTAGCCCTAGGTCTCGTGGACCGCGTGTGACACGGGTGACAAAAGAAAAGAGATCTGATAGGAAGGGCAGGTGTTAAGGCCCTGCCCATGGACCCATGGTGCAATATGACCCTAATCCCAACTTCTAAGAGGCTAGACCGATGAGGGCGAATGTTATGGCCTAGCCCTCAACCTTATGCATCCATATGGCCACAAATTTTTCTCCCAAGGTGTTAGAGGGAAATTTAATGGTCCGAAAAAATGCACCTGTGGAGGACGAATTTTTCACTCAGTTATCGATTTCAAGGAAGAATTGTAGGATCGTTATCTACAAGGACAAAATTGTAGGATGGTTAACAGTGAAGTTCATGGATGAGCTTGTAGCTCATAACGTTTTGAGTTTTTCACCAATTTGAGCTCAAAAAGAGGCCACCTGGGGGTTTTTGGATGTTTTGAATCCATTGGTGACCTTTTTTTTATGTTTTGAGCACATCTACATGGCATTTTTTCAAGTTGGAGGCTAAGGGGTGTATGGATCAAGAAAGGATTAGTAGCATTTTCTGAGGGTATTGAGCATGAAGAAGACCTTGTAGGTGTTTCTTCACCTTTAGAATTCATTTGTAGTAGCTAATACTTTTAAGTTTCATCCCTTGGACTTTTTTCTTTCTACGTTAAAAAGAGGGAATCTTGGATTATGTCCTTATTTTTATATGTATGCTCATTTTCAGATGAGGTCTAGGGTCTTTGTATAAGACTCCTTGTATTGTTGTAGTTTACATGGTTATTGTAGGTTGTCATGATGTTTATATGTGGGATTTATTTGCAAGAGAACATTTCCTTGAAAGGGAAATATTGTTATGGTCATCAACATACTTTATGTACTTCATTTTTACACTGAAATATGAGTGGTTGAGTCATGTTGACAAACCCAGAGATGTAGCCCAGGAGGGGTGAACTCCGTCATCAAACCTTGTGTTACTCTTCTCTATGCCTACATGAATGATATGTATTATGTTCATTGTGACTAAATTGCACATGAGAACTAATTCATGCTTGAAGGGACACTAAACAAACATGTTTCTTATGAATACCCATTTTCATGCTTGTAAAGTGTCAACACGGTTCTAGTTTTTATTTCATTTAATTTTGGAAAGAGAGACAAAAATCACCTATTTCACTTTCAGAACAAAATAGAATTAGGATGATTCAGTATCCCAAGATGATCAGATTTGGAGAAGGCACATCAGAAAAATAACCCATGGATCTACCTGTGAGTAGGCAGGTTCTCAAGATGGATTTCATATAAGACATTTGATGCCATGGGGAATCCCTGTATTTGATTTTGGAAAGAGAGACAAAAATCACCTATTGCACTTTCAGATCAACAAAATAGCATTGGGATGAGTCAGTATCCCAAGATGATCAGATTTGGAGAAGGCACATCAGAAAAATAACCCATGGATCTACTTGTGTGTAGGCAGTTTCTCAAGATGGATTTCATATAAGACATCTGATGCCATGGGGAATCTCTGTATTTTATCTCTAACCTTACCCTATTAGATTAGTTTCTATTTCATCTTATTAGAATAACCTTTATTTTATTATGTGAAGTTTACATTTCAATATTTAAATTCATGTGATGATTTCTAGATATATATTTGAATGGATGTTACTAATGTACTTTGTTTGACTTGGATGCAAATTCTAGGTTCTCGCATGATTTCATGAAAGTACATGTCCCCACGTGGAGCCAGATATTGGCCACTAAAGTTGAATTTGAATTTTTTTCAATTTCTCCATGATTAAAGTACACTTAGAGCATTCTAGTACCATTAGATTAGTTAGAATTCCATAATTCATCAGGGTTACTAAGCCCCTTTCTTCATCTTCTTCTCATCATTTTGTTTTTCCAAATTCCACAATTGTTAGGTCCCTATACTACTAGTGTAGCCCCTTATTGTTATTAGTGCAACTGCCTTATTGTATTTTTGTGGCCATGTTGTCCCCATGTTATTATTATTGTGCCCCATAGAATCCCACTATTGTTATTGTTGTGCCCCTACAATATTATTGTTATGTAGGCTCTGATTATATTGGGACCCCTTATACTCCTATATATAGAAATGAGGTCTTGTCATTTGTATCATCCAAAAATTGATCATTTATGTAATGTAAAGGAGGTTTCCCCCTCAAAGACGCTATGTTTGAGGTCGTTGATCTATCTCTTCTTCTATTTTTTGAGTTGGATGCATAAAATTTGGTATCATAGCTTTGGATTCTAGGGTTTCGCTCCTTCAAATAGGTCATTGTAGAATTGTCACCATAACGTGTTTTCTACGAATATTCAGAAGTTGCAATTAAAACCCATTTGAGAAGCAATTGTGATGAACCTCTTGACTGAATTACAATCTTGTCTCGCTATACGTTCGGAGATATGAACTAAGCAAGTTAGGGTTTTTGAAGGCTCTCAAATTCGATCTCAAACAGGTTACCTTGGAAAAATTGTCATAAATTTCTCTATGAGCATCAAATTCAAATTTTGTAAAAAACTAGAGAAATAGAATGGACCATAGTTTTTAGGGTATCGTTTTCAGGGCCGAAGGCCAAAACAGTACAACGTGGCATGTCGCACAAATTCACTCTATTGAACTATTCTATACTAGGGTCATCGCGGAAGATTGGGCATAATGCTTCCTTGGATAACACAATATTGATCAGACTTGTGGGGTTGGAAAGAGAACTTAGAGGACTACCACAGGATCAAATTTCAAACCTTGGAGATCCTAAATTACAGAGATATAACATATTCATGATCGAGCTCCTAAAAGAAAGAAAAAGAATGACTCGAATCAAGAAAATAGAAACACCTAGTAAGAAAAATTGGAGGGACAATTTGAAGAATGCGATTGAAACTATGATAAATAAGATCAATGGTATAGAAGAAAAAATGAATGGCAACATGGAAGATTTGAAGAAATACATAGAAGTTTTGAAGGAAGGTGGGGTAAAGTCACTACCAGAAAGGCTTCCTAATGTCGAAAAGGTAGTAGAGGAAACTCATGATGCGAACAAAAGAAATGTTAAAAATGATTTGCCCAAATTTTACAATATAAAATTATTTTACCTAAAAAATGACCAACATTATATAGAGAGTGCATATAAAATTATTATTGAAGTGAATAATTTTACAAATACATCAATAAACATTTTATAGTTTTCATATTAAGGACTAGTGAGATTCGCCAATGTTTTTAAATTTCAAGATAATTTTCCATCCTTAAAATTTTCCTTGTTGAAGACCTGCCATATTCCAAATATCAATATGAGGAAGTTTGATGGCAAGGATCCCGTAACATGGATACTAAATATGGAACAATATTTTGATCTATATGATGTGAAACCACCACAAAAGGTACGTATTGCATCTATATATTTAGAACTAAATCAATTTGCATGGTATAGAGGGATTTTTTCTCGTAAACCACTTGTCACCTGCTCAATTTTCACAGAGGAAATGATAGCACATTATGAGGATACAAATAGAAACAACTTCTTTAGCCAATTGATAAATCTGAAACAAAAGGGTTCAATGGCAGAGTACATTGAGGACTTCCAAGAATTGAATATAAGGGTAAATGATATTCTAGAGAAATATAGGATTGAAGTCTTCAACATGAGGTTACCTATGGGAACCTGATTCATTGGAGAAGACATATAGGTTGGCAAGAAAAATTGAAAGAAAAATTAGGCATCAAGGAAGCCTACCACTCATAACTATAAAGATGGAAGCGTTGTTGCTCCTAGCCTTCCACAACCTACAAGGTTGACACCACAACAATTGGAAGAAAAAAGAGAAAAATGACTCTATTATAGTTGTGATAGAAAATACACTAAAGGTCATAAGTGTGCTGAGAAGAAATTAATTTACATAAATTGGGAAGCGGAGAAAGAAAAAGAACAAGAAACATCAAAATAAGAGGATATACACCAGGAACCAACCCCAAAGAAAGAAGAAATGAATCCGACCATATATTGTAATGCATTGAAATGAATTACCACTCCTCAAAATCTCAAGATAGAATGACATATGAAGAAGAAAAAGGTAATAGTGTTGATTGATTTGAGTGGTACCCAAAATTTTATTCATTGTAAGATAGCCAAGGAATTGAATTGCTTCTCATATTCAGCACGAGAGTGTCAAGTGTAGGTTTTAACCCCGTACAGAAATTACCTGCATACGAATTCTAAATCACAGGAAAAATAAAAATGTGAGAGCATAACACATAAAACACATATACACAGAGATTTCCCACTGGATCTCAAAACCGAGACTACCAGCTTGATTTTTCATTATATTCCTTTCAATGTTACAATACATATTTATACATCCCGAAGCATCCAATACCATGGACCGAAAACCATCGCGTCCAAAACCATGGACCGAAAACCATCGCGTCCAAAAAACATGTGCGAAAATCATGCACAAATCCATAGGTGGGTCCGCCCAACCTAACATAGGGTCCAAAACCAAAATTTTCTGGGGCGCTGCCCTGGACCCCATAAAGTGGGGTTACGGGTACCCCTCAAACCCCCTGTTAACTATGTGGAAAGAATATAACACAACCCAACATAGTGCTCAGACCTAGCAGAGTTGGGCTATCAAGGTTTTCCATTAGAGTTGTGGTACTGACTGTCGACTGGGAAAGTGGAGGTGGACCAAAAGTGTCCATAAAATCCCACGACCCCTTAGTTGTTTATGGGATGGTACGTATAGGTTCAACAAAAGACATAGGAGGTACAGGTGTAACTGGAATCAATAGCGGTCCAAACAGATTCGTGATCGTAGGATTATGAGGAATGAAACCTTCAGTAAAGAAATCGTTTGGTAAAATATAGTCATGGGATGTCCAGAATAATTGAGTGTGAGATTTTGAGACTGATTACCCAAGGATGGGTAATCTGACTCACTGGGGCTCAACAAACCCTCCACAATTAGTGGGGGAAGACCTTGTAGTCATCTAGATGGATGATGAGGGTTGTATGTAGCCATAATGACCGATAAATTTTAGTAATAGATTTTACACTGATATTTATTAAAGTTTCAGTGATACCAAACTGGCACCTAAAAAATAAAAAATAATCTAAATAAATCAATCATCAAGCAGAGGGTATGACCCTGTCTAATAACCACCATTAGTTGGAGATGAAACCCAGTATCACAATGGATAAAAGAGAGAGTTGGAAAAATGTATAGTTACAATTACTCTTGAGCTTCGCCCGAACCTTAGATTAAGGGGCGAAGCACTCTCGTGAAGATGAACACCCTCCCAAAAACCAAAGGTAGAGTAGGTTTGTATGTTTAGGTACCACGACAGCCCACCCCAGTCACCTTGTGTTCATCCCTAAAAATTATGGCCACTATGGTTGCCTCAAATTACAGACACTGCCTGGGGGGACATAGTTTCAGACAGTACGTTGTGTGGGAAGGACACTTGAGTCCCCGACTCAGCTCTGATATCCCCGAAGGGATCCTCGATACACAAAATACCCAATGGATATGTAAGATAAGGTGGGCTGCCTTTGTTTGTAGTCCAATGTTGTATCGTATTTAGCTTCGCTTTGACTGGAGTGGTCCCGGATAGTATGAGTGTAGAAGGATTTGCCTCGTTAATGACACTAGTTTCGGTGTATGATCTTGGGTAGTTAACTCACAACATCCTAATCCAAGATCTTTGCCTAAACTAATATGTGTTTAATCAAAAAATAGTTGTTGATTGATTTTATTATGATGTAAGTTTTAAATGTGCTTTATTAAAGTCTTCAGTGGGGGTGTTGATGTATGAAGTTATGTGGGACTCTAACTCAAACCATGCAGACAAAATGCTTTAAATTTCACTTGATGGATGTGTTGCTTCTACAAGGAAGGATTCATTTACATCAATATATACCATGCATCCAGTACAGTAAAACACTAGCACAACCGACAAAATTACAGTGCTACCTAACAACTTTTAAAACCAAATAAATGCATATCTAACCAACTAAGAAAAAAACTGTAAAAAAAATTATATTTTATTTTTTATGAAAAACTTAAGCAGTAAATCTATTTTCCTAAAAGGAAAAATTTGTTCAAGAGACAGATATCAATCAAACATGCACTGCTACAAATCCCTAATTAGTCTACAAGAAACTTCCCCAACCCATGAGGTCACAGAACTACCTTCTTATCAAGAAGTAGTTGGCTAACACACTGTAGCAAAGGACACAGAGAGTTAGTGGCTACACTAACGCTCTGTCTGGAAGGCCACAATGCTTTATAAAGCATTTTTTTCACTAATAGGGTGCATTAGTGAGGAATAGGCTTGAAAATAAGGCTATGGGGATCATATCTAAGGCTAAGCATAGAGAGAAGGGTGTTGTAAAGTCCTAAGTGGCCAGAAAGGGGATCAAGAAGTACAGGAAGGCTTGGAAGAAAGAGAGATCTGGGAACTTTCTGGGAGAAAACCAGGAGCTAAGTGTAGTCCCCAGAGAAGTCACCAATTCTACTATAGGGATTAATGCATGGGTGTTTGGTGGTGGTGATACCCTCAAGGATATTCCTGGTATCCTTGGCATACAGTCAAATTAGCTGTAGTTGGCCCAAAGACACATGCACATATTTGTATTAATGAAATGATAATCAAAGTAAGAAGAAGGATCATTACCTCAGATGTTCGTGTGGTGTTGCTGGAGAATGCAATGTAGTGGAGTGGAAAATCCCTTAGATAGCTCCAAGATCAATACCTGCACATAAACAAGATGAGGTGTAATATCAAAGCATATAACTTCAACAATCAATACAATTATACATAGGAATATCTAACTACATACATCTATGTTGCTCATAATCATTAGTGTTGCGTAAACATGTAAGTAAATCACAATACAAATTCCATGGAGTGGACAACACAACTACATGTCTACATTAATGATAGAAAAGAGTGATTACAACCATCAGTTGCATTAGTCTTCCCTTACTCCTCTAACTCTTCTTTCTCTCTCCGTTCATAACCTCTTGAAGAGCCAATGTCTTATACAAGCTTCGACAGCCAATAGGCAATCCTTTCAATACTTTCGACCCCTTTCATGATGGCCCTAGCCTCAAATATATAGCATGAGAGGATAATCCTTGCCAAATCCTTGATGAGTTCTTCTGGGAAAAAGCAGAGATGTTTCCATGCTTTTTTGCTCTTTCCCTATTTGTAGATTTCATTGGGAATAGAAATTCCCCCAAACAGGTCAAACCTTGATATAGGAATATAGGGATATTTCTCAGTCAACTTGTTCCTTTGACCTTCAGAAAATCACTTAAATTGACTAACGCACGTCTTGAGGCAACAAACATAGTTACCCTATGGACTAACACATTTGATGCATGGCTAGGAAGCTTTTTAAAGCATGTTGCTAGTCCCCGGAGAGCGTTATCTTGGAAAATAGGCCTATGAACTTAGTCAATATTTTAGTCATCTTACCCTTCTCCTCTGAGCTAATGAGGAGGTCATTTTCCTGTGTAATAGTTGGGTAAAAGAGTAATCCAAGTTTAAGATAACGCTGAACCAGGTTTAGAAAACAAGGATTCTATGGAAGGCATATCAACTCTTGGTCATCTTTGCATGCTGCTTATATGACCAGGAGAGTAGAAAGACTTTCCCACAAAGTTGGGTGATTGTGTTGGATCAAATGGTGAATGAAGGGAGACCTTTCAATTGGTCTATCATGTTGGATCTCTAGTTGAAGAAACAAGTAACAAAAACCTATTATCTGCCCAAGGGTCAGCAAGGAAGCTATTCAAAGCTACTTACATACTTGATGTAGTCTATTCCCATCAGTAGTTCCCAGGCTTGGGTTGGGCATGGACACCTTCAGAAACTATTGTGCACACTTACAACATGTTGTTCTCTGAATGGAGCTTCCGTGGAGTTATAATAAAACTATCTGAACACTTCTTCACCCAAGCGTACAGGATGATCTTTAAGCAAGATCCACCTTGCATGTTGTAGGAATCAATGGAGGCATTGATTGACATAGAAGATTGGTATGACTCACCCCTTGGTACCTTCATCTGGATGTACAATGCAGATAGGGATCTGCATGTTTTACCAAATTTTTCCATGGATAAGCTGGTCATGCAAGAGGGAGCATATGACATCTCAACAAGGTTGTCAACAAGACTGCATAGGAAGAGGAAGACACCTTAGCCCACTATTCCTTTGCGGATTGGTTTGTATGAGATACAGAATCTCAAGAATGCTGAGGCCAAGGCAGTGGAATTCAAGAGGTTCGCCTTTGATACCTGAAGTTCCAATCCATATGACCCGCATTACTTAGTGGAGGAACACTGTGCGAGAGTGTATCATCCTTGGATCCATGGGGTGTGTCATTGGCCCGAGGAAGACCAATGGAGATATTTCTACAACTTCTCCAAGATCAATGAACTGGTCAGTATGGCTGTAGAGTGGTTAGCAATGAAGAAGGCAGTAGCATCTCAGAGAGCGACATCATCATCAATAGTAGAGGGAAGAAAACCTATGCTTGACAAAGGAAATAGGAAGGTTGTTGACAGCACAGAGGCAGAGCAAAGCTTCAAGCTCAAAGAAAATCCACTAGTGTTGAAAGTAGCTTTGGAGATTGAGGCGAAGAGGTGACAGCACAATGGAAGGATCACACAAAGGAAATGGGAGAAGCAGAAGCTGGATGAAGCAGAAAAGGAGCTACGAGAGTTGAAGCAGCAACTCAGTGAAGAACAAGAGCTACAAAAAAGAGATAAGGAAGTGCAATAGGGACAAGAACAAAAAGAGGCGTAGCATGTACATATTGATGAAATTGTGCCCATACAGGTTATTAATTAATACGAATAGTTGGCACAAAGCAGATAGCGTGAGAAGTCACAGGAGTAGGACTTTGCTCAGGAGGTTGAACACATATATGGTTCAATGCAAGTTAGATCAGGACATTGACCTGACGCCTCATCATAAATAGGTTAGTCCACTCACTTCACGAGATCTAGAAGTAGAGAAAGTCTCAAGCGATCAAGGAGACACTGAGATACTTGAGGACAATTTGGAAGCAGATGTGCACAATATATATTTTGATGAGGCACAACACTGAGTTATGAAGTCATGTAGAGTGCCCACTCTGGATGTCCATGTATATCCTGCATAGTTTGAAGAGAAAGTGATCATGTCCAATGTGTGCAGACATCCAGCTACATTGGCCGATGCCACCAAGGCATATGCCGAATCGATCAGCTCGAGTGTTAGACTCTTGATAGCTAAGAACGAGTCCATGAATAAGGAGTTACAAGTGTTCAAGTAGGGAGAAGAGAAAGTTACAGCATCCGCTAGAGCAGAGTTGAGGATATTGATACTAGATGAAGTATCATCTCTCGAGACAATCATGCAGAAGTTTTAATTAAGGTTCATCACCATGCATAAGCTAGTTGTCCATCTCAATAGTTGGAAACATCATTGTGATAGGAGAGCATGCATCTTGTCAAACTTGCACACTACTCTCGATCACATGAAAATATGGAAAATGAGATACAAGGGAGCCCCATTGTACTTGCCAAATATGATGAAGCCAAAGGTAGTGGAGTTGAAGGCACACATCCGGAGTCAAATCCAAAACTAAGAGAAACTCCCACAGTGCATCACTAGCTTACAGGCTTCACATGCTTGAGTGTTTAGGAGCATGGATGTCATTGTACACATGCATGTGATCCCATCCATTGGCACACTCACCAAGGTGAAGAGAAAGAACCAAGTCAGACAGGAGTTGGACATGTACTTTTGATTAGTTGATGCGCATAGCCACTACCACAGACTTGCAGATGAGCACAGATACTATGCACTAGTATGTCACTGGTTTGGATGCACTCAAGACCATGATGTGTGTGCTATCCAATGATTTGGATAGAGGTGCCAAATCAATGTACTCAGATGGAATAGAGGCAAGAGTTTGCCTTCTGAAGGATGTCACCACGGAACATGTGAACAACATAATAGGCTACCAAGATTGGCATCAGTTCACCATCATTGATCATCGAGAGGATATCGAAGAGTTAGACTTCCCACAACTATCTGAGTCTTAGTGTTGTCTTGCATGGCTTACTCAAGCCTATTTTTGTCTCACATAGGTACATGTGCATATTGTAATGTAAACATGTTGTAAAAGTGAAAGACCAAGTTTCAATAGTAGAATGTAATAGTGATGTGTAAGTTAAAGAGTCATGAGGGTAGGTGAAGAGTCACAAAGGGGAATATCAAGGGTCACCCCACCCCTTCTCTCTTTATAAAACCTCATAACTCATTGTACAGGCTTTTGGGAGCCAAGCTTCTTATAGGGATAACTTAGAGCAATCATGGAGTGTATTGTAAGAAGCCATGGCTTCTCCGTAGTGTAGCGCTAGTACATCTCTTTGGAGGAGCAAGTGAAAGTGATTGTAATGTTCTGCTATCAGGGCTAGTGGTTTTCATGGTTGTATGTATGATTGGATATTTCACTCTTTTAATATAACAGAGCCAACACATTTCATGCATATATTGTTATTGTAGTTCATCTATGCTTGTTACTTTAATGATGTATGTAGCTTTAATTAACACATGTATGTACAAACTATTCCGTATATGTTTATATGAATCTTATCGAAGCATGTTGTTGATATAATACATAACTTTGGATCGTCGACTATCCTGCTTTCCATCTCATGATATCATTCTTCTCGTGTGTTCCCTTTCAGGCTGCGTGCTATCACAGGTTTCTAAGGGGCGCACTGTTCCCCCCTTTCCATGTTGGAGCCTTTCATGCAACTTCCTTGACTTGTTGCAAGGTCACACCCCTGCTACCAACAAGGACATCTTACTTACCTCTACATGCAACTGCAGTCAAGGAAATACCGTACTACCTACTCCAAGCAGTCTGAGTTCTAGTTGCACTTCTTATCGGGGAGATACCTTGACATGTTGGTGGTGTTATCACTCCAAGAAACTCTCCTTGTTTGCAGCTCAGAGATACCTGGTAACATATAATCTTCAATATTGTTCTCTGAACTATTGGAATGGATGATGGTTTGGATCAAGCTAGATAACCATTTCAACTATGTTTTTACTCAAGACATGCATGAACACCCTCAACTTTACAAGGCTTTAGACCACTAATTCTCAATAGTTTGTAGATTCAATGGATAGATGGAGAATACCGACTATACTAGTAGATGCATATATAAACACATATGAATGGCCAGCTGCGGGAAGTAAAAGAAGCTTGCAAAATCTAATTTATTAATGCAGAGATAAGATGATAGTTATCTGGCATTAGACACAGAAGAAACATGAACAACCTGTTCAAGTGCAAGCTTAGAACAGAAGAGAAAATGGACATTGAACATATAACAACAAAAGAAGCTTATATTACTAGAATGAAGATGATAAGCTTGAGTAGGAAAGTTTCCTCAGTCTCCAAAAGTTGAACCCTTCTTACATGTAACTTTCAGCGATTTATAATCCCTTTACAATGCTCTTGAGTTGTCAAAGGCTCAGAGTGTCTTAATCTATCCTCTCTGTCCTTTAACTATTTGATGCTTTGACTAGGCAAGCATGGGCTCAGAGGTTTCTTCTTCTGACAAACGAGTAATTGCATTCAGGTAGTTTGATGCATTGTCTGGGAGCTCGCTCATGAAAGCGATGCTCCATGATCACTTTTCAGTTTTGGATGAGCTACGTTGTCGATGCTCCATGATGTTTCCATTTCAGACTACATCACGCTATGATGCTCGAGGATCACTTTCTAGCCTCTGTCTCCCGGCAACTGTTTCCCAGCCTCTGCTCTGTGTTGGAATGGCTACTGGGCTTATGAAATCCCTACAACAACCCCTTTTCTATAATAAATAAAGGAACGCTACCATACTATAAAATCCCGCCCATCTCAGTTTATTTCGGACTTCAAAAGTCCTTAAACATGGCCTATTCATCTATTCAGTCCACCTTTTGGGTCACTGTCACCTATCACAAATGGCTTGTCCCTTGGTCTTTTTAGAAATGCATCAAAACATTGAAAATACATTGAAAAATGGCTTTGGAAAACCTGAAAATATTATATATTTTCATTCCCAAACCCTTTCGGGTTCGGGTCTTATTGCATCGACACTAGTCACTCTAGTCCTGCTCCAATGTTCTACTTTGAATTTTATAAAATACGCCAAACTACAAAAAAATGCATTGAAACTAGATTTCCCACATACCTCAAATATTATGAAGTAATATTTAGAATTGCGTCGGGTCTGATTCATCGGGTCGCACACATACATGTGCATAGGCCCCACCCCTTAATTTTTCTCTAATGTGACACAGTGATGCAATCTAATCGCAATCACATATTTCCCAAGCTAGAGGTCTTTCTATATAACATGGCATATGTCCCCGCCGATTGTGATCCTGCGACATGATGTGGGCCGTCGATCTGCACGCTTGATCAACGGTCCCCATTGCATCGCTGATCGCCATCGCTCTGTGCTTACTCCTCTGACTTGCCTCCACCGATTGTGACCCGTCGATCCGATCATCGGAGATCGCTAATCAGGGGTGTCTTCCGGCCAACCTTAAGTCCTCCTCTGTGCTGGCCAATTGCAATTTTCTAGTTAGATATGGCTATTGATCAGCCAAATCTGATGGTTGTTGTGCATTTGACTGTGTATGCCTCTGATACATGGTTTTTCACTATTTTTTTTGGTTTTTGCCTCCCAATAGTGCTTTTCCGCCCTTCCAAGGGCTCTTGGCATGTGATTGTTTCAACCTTTGGATGATCCTTAAGCAAATTTTGAAGACTTCAGAAGTGTTTTGGATCCATTTTTGGGCCAAATGCCAACAAGGCTAACACTGGCTCCTTCTAGGGATGAAGTCCTCCCTGTGAGGTTTCAAGAATCATATAACAATGTCTTTCCTATAAAAAAAGATCAAATCGTCCTCCTAGTGTTCCACTAGGCATGGAGTCTATTTTGCAATAAAATAAAAACTGAAAAACATATTTACAATACCAAGGCTTTAAATCCTTAAATGAAATAAAGTTTCAAAAATTGCCCATTGACTGGGCCATCGAAAACATCTCCTCCTTCTAGACTGTGCAGAATGAAAATGTTGCTCATTTGAACTTGAGCAATGAAAAACAGACCTGTCCATAAGGCATCAAATTTACCATGGTTTCCATTCTTTTCCTTCAACACATCCCATTTGAGAACCCAGTCACCAAACTAAAAATTGTCCCATTTTACCTTTCTATCAAAGGTTTCTTTTTCTTGGTCAATGTGCATTTCAGAAAATTCATCAAAGACTTGTAAAAGCCTATTAATTTCATCATCCTCTTCAAAAAAAATTCCAGTATTTGACATTGTCAGGTAGAGATGGTCTATACTTCACCTCATCTCTGTATGCTTTCAACCTTGGATGTTTTGCTTGGAAGGTTTTGTTCACCTGCTGAATGATAAGGTCTGCTTCGTACTCTATTGTGTTATTTGTGACCTCAAAAGTTAAAATGAAAGATAAATGAATGCATTCCTATGCGGGGGACACGAGGACTACACTTGCCCCTGCAGCTTCCTTAGAGCAAGCTCCATCAAAGAACATGTCCCAAATTTGCAAGCCTTCTTCCTCTGTGATCTGGAAAACTGGTTTTTTAAGCTGTGTGGAGGCCAGTTGAGATTCTTCAGTCTGAAGAAAAGAAGCTTCAAAATCAGTGTTGACAACATAAATGGGATGATTAGTGGGATTCCTTTAATCACTAATGATATAAGCCAACTGAGCCTCTCTGTATAATCTTCTATTTTCACCTCCAAAAAACTAGGACACTAGCATAGGACAGATCATTTTGCAATATTCCACCTAATCTCTTGATCCAGCTTCTGGAAAGCAACATGCCAAACTTGGGGGGTACATCTACTACCACAATATCCATCATCATACTTTTCATGGGTAGCTGAGACAAAGCGATGGCTAGGTCCTTGAATAGTTTGAGACATTTCACCTTTCTAGAATCAAAAGAAAACAAGTAATGATAAGGCTTGGTAATGTCAAGATCCAATTTATCCATGACACCCTTGGGAATTAGATTATGGCTAGCTCCAGTGTCTAGAAGGAAATTGTGAAGGATTTTGTTATGAATAGTCAGAGAAACATAGAATGAAGGGGAGCTGTCTTTACAATTTTCAATCATTGGGCTAAGAATAACAGTTGGTTTGTCATCTTTCAGATTTACATAATTGGTGGAGGCTTGGATGGCTTTAGTCTCAAGGGCCTCAAGGATAGATTTCTTGAAGGACTCATTCTTCACTAGTTCAATAAGAGGTATAAGTATTCTTAGCTTCTGGATTTCTGATTCAAAACTGAAAGGAGAAGGAGACTTGTCAGGGCCTCTTACCTCATGGGCTGGAGCTTTGAGGATGATGGGAACAACTACCGGTTGCTTCTTCTTATTAGCTTGCTATTCTGCAAGGACAATAGCTCTTTGAATAGGGGTTTCCTTGGCATTATTTGTCTTCAACGTCAGATTATATCTTTGCTAATTTTCCATTTGTAGAATAGCTTCACCGTCCCACTCTTGGCTGATCTGGTCATTGAATAATGACTTTTCATAGGTAGCTAAGGTAAAAAACAGGGCACTGCCTTTGTCTTCCATACAATGGATCTCATCATCTTCATCAAACTGCTCCTCCTCCATGTCTACATTTTGAAAATGGGTCTTCACCCTTTGGTCTTCATTGGCATCTTTGCTTCTTTATAGAATCTGCAACTGCTCATTAGCTCTTTTATATGGATTTGGGTTTCTAGGAGAAAAGGTATTAGGAGCTCTTTCTTTCCCAGAGTGCTTCTCAACCTTTAATTTGGAGATCTCAGAGGCTAATGACTCTATCATCTTGGTCATTTTATCTATCTTGGGATCTGAGGATGATGAAGACTCGCCCTTCTGTCTCCTTCTATCAATATTTCCCTTGGACTTCTCTATAGCCATGATGTTTGATTCTACTTCCAAGGCTGCATCTAGCATATAAGCCAAAGTAGCACATTTCCTTTCCCTCAACAATATGCAAAAGTCAGAATCAAAATCACTGGCATAGGTGAGTTTAGCAGAGGTAGAGGTGGGTTTTACTTCAGCTAGTATCTTGTTGTACATGCGGTTAAACCTCTTATTAAAATCAGATAGCAACTCACCATTTGCCCTCTTTAAGTTCCCAAACTCAGTGTAGTAGTAGAGGAGATCCTTCTTATCCCACCAATGCTTTAGGAATGCATCATCTAAAGCCTAAATATCTGCTATAGATCTCGGGGTTAGTTCTTTGAACCATTTTCTAGCCTCTCCATCTAGACTTTGGACAAAGACTCTCATCCAGACATCATCTTCACTAATGTCCAGGTTATTAGCATAGCTATAGAATGATTCAAGATGTTCCTCTGCTGTAATGCCTTTAGTCCCAGTGAACTTAGGCCTATATTTATGATATTCTCTAGTAGGCATGGAATTCAAAGGAGTGGGTAGTACTAGAGGTCCATATCTAGTAGCTATGATTCTTTCCATTTTGGTAGGTGCTTGTGGTCCCACCATAGCTGTGGTGGCTATAAGGGTACTGGAAGTCTGAATGATAGAGGGCTGAGGAGTGATTGATAGGACTAAAGGAGTATGATGGATAGGAGGTGAGGTTTCCTTTGGGCATACAACAAAAGGAGAACCTAAAGAATAAGGAGCTTTATGAATCTCTGAGATTTTTTCTTCACTGCTAGTATTAGATGCTATACTCTCAACATGTATTTGTTCTATTACATGATTTTCTTGAAGAGATATAGAAGATTGTTTAGACTTACCTGAACTTGATGCTCCTTTCTACAATAACTTTCTTTCTTTGATGATTTTTTAGGGTTAGATAATGGGTCAGCTTGTGGCTTCTGAGGATTTCTTGGAGTATGCCTGAAAAACTGAGCCAGAAATATGAAGTGGAGTTGCCAAAAGGGTTCAGTCTCCAGTAGAGTCGCCAGATAGATGATTACAACCAAAAAAGTGCCCAGACTTTTTCTATCATCAAATCTGGATCTATGTCGTCTCGCAAGGAAGCTGAGCTTTAGTCTCCTCTCCTCGACAATGGCACCAATTTTGTTATCACTCTAGGAAACACTCCTAGGTTGCAGCTCAGAGATGCCTGGTAACATACAATCTTCAATATTGTTCTCTGAACTATTGAAAAGGATGATGGCTTGGATCAAGCCAGATAACCGTTTCAATTCTGTTTTTACTCAAGACATGCATGAACACTCTCAACTTTATAAGGCTTTAGACCACTAATGCTCAATAGTTTATAGATTCAATGGATAGATGGAGAATACCGACTGTACCAGTAGATGCATATATAAACAGATATGAATGACCAGCTAGAGGAAGTAAAAGAAGCTTGCAAAATCTAATTTATCAATGCAGAGATAAGATGATATTTATCTAGCATTAGACACAGAAGAAACATGAACAACTTGTTCAAGTGCACGCTTAAAACATAAGAGAAAATGGACATTGAACATATAATAGCAAAAGAAGCTTATATTGTTAGAATGAAGATGAGAAGCTTGAGTAGCAAAGTATCCTCAGTCTCCAGAAGTTGAACCCTTGTTACATTTAACTTTCATCCATTTCTAGGCCCTTTATAATGCTCTTGAGCTCTCAAAGGATCAGAGTGTCTTAATCTATCCTCTTTGTCCTTTAACTACTTGATGCCCTGACTAGGCAAGCATAGGCTCGGAGGTTTCTTCTTCTGATAGAAGAGTAACCGCATTCGGGTAGTTTGTTGCATTGTCTGGGAGCTCACTCATGAAAGTGATGCTCCATGATCGCTTTTTCGCCTCTGTCTCCCAACAAATGTTTCCCAACCTCTGCTCTATGTTGGAATGGCTATCAAGCCTATGAAATCCCTGTAACAGCCCCTTTTCTGTAATAAATAGAGAAACACTACCATACTGTAAAATCCTGTCTATCTCAGTTCATTTCAAACTTCAAAAGTCCTTAAACATGGCCTATTCATCTATCGAGTCCGCCTTCCGAGTCGCTGTTGCCTATCGCAAATGGCCTGTCGCTTGGCTTTTTCAGAAATGCATCAAAACATTGAAAATACATTGAAAAATGGCTTTGGTAAACCTAAAAATATTATATATTTTCATTCCTGAACCCTTTCGAGTCTGGGTCTTATCGCATCAGTGTTAGTCACTCTTGTCCCGCTCCAAGGTTCCCCTTTGTATTTTATAAAATATGCCAAACCATGAAAAATGCATTCAAACTGGCTTTCCTGCTGACCTCAAATATTATGAAGAGATATTTAGAATTGCGTTGAGTCCAGTTCATCAGGTTGCGCACATACATGTGCATAGGCCCCACCCCTTAATGTTTCTTCGATGCGACATAGAGATGCGATCTGATCGCAATCACATATCGCCTAAGCTAGAGGTCTTTCCATATAACATGGCATATGTCCCTACTAATTGCGATCCTACGACACAATGTGGGCTGTCAATCTGCACACTTAATCGGCGATCCACATTGCATCGTTGATCACCATCGCTCTATGCACATACTCTATCAGCTTGCCTCCGCTGATTGTGACCCGCCGATCTGATCATCAGAGATCGCTGATCGAGGGTGTCTTCCACCAAACCTTAAGTCCTCCTTTGTGCTAGTTGATTGGGATTTTCCAGTTAGATCTGGGTTTTTGATTGGCCAGATTTGACGGCTGTTATGTATCTCACTGTGTATGCCTCTGATACATGGTTTTTCATTGTTTTCTCTAGTTTTTGCCTCCCGATAGTGCTTTTTTGCCTTTTCGAGGGCTCTTGGCATGTGATTGTTTCGATATTTGGATGATCCTTAAGCAAATTTTAAAGACTTTGGGAGTGTTTTGGATCCATTTTTGGCCAAATTCCAACAAAGCTAATAGGTGGGTCCAGCAGCGTCAACCTTTCTAGCCCTAGAAGGAGGTCCAGATGACAAGTTGAGTCCTCTCATCCTATTTTGAATCTTCTCACATCTATCATAGATATTGTTGTAGTGAACCCTTTGTGATGTTTTTCCAGTGCACATTCTTTCGAAGTCACGAAGGGGTTATTTGATCACTTGTCAGAACTCACATATGATGGTGAAGGCAAAGTAGCCTAGCCTAAGCACTTACATGATTTCCTTGCATTCTTGGGGAATGAGGAAGAGTTTGATGATGTAGAGGTCAACATGCTACTTGCATACACACTTTGTGAATCCCCAAAATGATGGTGCCACAACCTGCCTACCAATTATGTGCACTCATTTAAATAGTTCAGTGATCTAATTGAATCTATTTTCCATCATTTTGATGCTGAATATCTTGACAAAAAAATGTTAAAATAGTGGAAGGGCCTACATGAATCACCTATGGATTTTTGGAAGCACTTCCGTCTTCTAATTTTCAAAGCTCTGAAAAGTCAGATGAAATTCTGATATCTCATGGACAGATTTGAATATTGTTGTTACAAATAAATATATCCCAATGTGAAGAAAAATTTCAAACTCAACTCAACATACTTTGGTGATGGAGCTTCACAATCACAAGCGGGCACAGTCACTGCCACAAGTGATTGTCCACCTTCCCCTCATCAAACAACTCCACCCCCATAGAGTAATGTGGGAGAATGTGCACATACGTCTATTCAACATTCACATCCTCCCACCCTCACTACTCTTAATTTTTATGAAGATTTGGCTAGGAATCCCATGGTATGTCATATGCACTTGTTGCCTCAACCTCCATCTCTGTGTTCTGCCGATCCTCTGGATTGCATTGTCTTGTGTTCTTCCATTCTGGACTTTACATTTGCTGTGAACGAGGATCAAGCCATCGACGGAGTTAATGTTGCATAACCAACCTGCACTATCATTAACAATGAATATGACTAGGGATCTGAGCATGAACCCACGGTGAAGGATGACCTCCTTCTATTTGCGCCTACTCCACCTTTTCCTGACTCTTTGATGAGTCTACTATCTCTAATTTTCCTTGTGTAAATTCATGCATGGATGTATCTACTTCCAATCATTCACAGAACACACCTGATCTTAGTTTGTCATTTGACAGTAGAGAGGACAAATTATTCATTGAAAATCCCCTTGATTTTTCATTTAATTTTTTTGGAAACACAAAGGGTGAACATTCTTGCTTCTCATCTACCCTTCTATTTGATTCATGAGATCATTAGGATGCCGATGAACTCATTGATTTTTCTGATCATAGTTTTTGTGATCTATTTACTCCCATATTCGATCACAATGTTGATTCTATCATTGTTGATCTTTAAAAGCCACCTGTTTATGTTGACCTATCTGTCAATGAAGTCAAAACCCTGCAGGCTCTTGAGGCACTTCGGCCCAAGATGATGGTTATGTGAGGCCCTTTCTATTTAGAGCTTAGTTTCACTTTCGATTAGGAAATTTTTGAAACACCCACGGCTCCTCATCAGTCATCTATATGCATTGAAGATCATCAAACACACAGATTTCATTTCCTCCACTCGAACCACATGAGACTATCGCTCATGCATTGGAAGAATATTACATAACAAGCACACTTGCAAGATGTAGTTTGTCTCTTTTCATCATTTTTTCTTATCTGTCACAGTCAAGAGAACACATATTCTTAACATATTCACGCAGTGTATCATAGCACCATGGTAAGTCCACAAAGTGCTTGTAACATGCTTTCACTCTTTTCTTTTTTGTGGATGCATTTAAACTCGGAGTTTGTTTTTCTTCATTGTTACATATTTCATGTTTTTTGGTTCACTTTACTGTGCTTTTCATGAACCATGCCTTCACTAACATGGTTCAACCAAGGCCCCATGGCTAGATTCGAAATATCACTTCACGTGAGTAGACCCATGCACTGTTAGCTTAGGATTAGGAGTAGTGTTTTCTTTTGTCTTGTTTTATTGCATGCATGTTTTCTTTCTTTCTTTATTTGCTTGTTTTCATCCCTTCTTTATTTTCTTACTTGATTTGCTTTCACATTTACTTTTGTTCTTTGCTCTATTTCGATTTGCTTGTTTACATTCGTAGGTTAGTTTCACATGAAACTGTGTACGACTCTTAAAACAAGTAGGGTAAAGTACAAGAGGACTTGTACAACTACCAATATTTGGTTATCTATTTTCCTATCTATTTATGTAGAACTTGTTGTCTTTAGTAAATGATACACCAATGGAAAATACATTATGTTCGAGGTGAATCTTGGTGAAAATACAATGCTTACGCTCTAACTAGTACCAGCTACTCTAGTCGGTTGTTTTTCGGTTAACCCTTGTCAACTTAGTCAAGTAGAGTAAGGTGAGGGGGAAAACATTAACAAGTATCTTAGAGGTATATATAAGTAATTCTCTGAAGGAAAAAACTCTTCTACTCTCAAATCCCTCTTTCACCTCTGAAATAAATAAGTGCCTATGAAGAGTTCTTGAAAAAACGAACAAAATGAAAATGTGAATTTGTTTTGAAAAAATGAATAAGGTGAAAGAAGAGAAAGGCTTCCCGTGTAGAGAGGTGATGCAAGTAACTCCACCAGGGTACTAACTAGGCACATTAGCTGTGGAGTGATCCTTATGTTCCTACATGACTCCATAAGTGTACTCTATAGGCTTGCTGATAGCGGAGCAACACCATAGATGAAACTTAAACTCTAATAGTCATATTACTTATGCACCAATATGCCCCTCATCCCCAATCGAAACAATTGAGTTGACCTGGCTTGGAATGTATGTTGATCGATCAAGAGCATGGTAGGTGCTACATATTTCAATCAAGCTAGTGTGGAAACAATGATGGTCTAATAATTAAAAAATACTTCCGGTGGATTTAGACTTTCCTTTTCACGAAACAAACTCCATTCGGAGAGCTAGAGTTCTACTAGTGTGTTGCCAAGTGTTGTAGCAGCTATAACCACCCTCTAAAAGTTTGAATTAGCTTCATTTTGGAGCCTCCCTACCAACCATCCTTAGTAGCATGTATTGCACTGATAGGTACGTATGATTTGGTTGAGTTTCAGTGGTTTATCATCTTGTGTTCGCTAGCTTGTTTGCCTTCCACCCACAAACTGACATCCCAGGACTTGGTCATTATCTGGCTATTGTGATCACTTGGAAAATTGCATAGAACTGGAGAGGAACCAACCTTTCTTTCCAGAATTGTTCAGAATATCAAGGAATCTTGCTTCTCTCTAGAAATGCACAGAGCAAGCACGCATCCTTCCCTCTGAAAATTCCATAGAGCAACTCATCACTAAGATTTCTCTCAAAATTTGCGTAGATCTGGCTGACAGCTTTGGCTTCAGTCCAGAAATTGTGCAGACCTTGAGGGGAATCTTGAGCCACTTAGCCTACAAACTGCACAGACGTCATCCAAAGGTTTGCAGTTGGTTGCATGCACTCCCAAGTTGATCGCTTCCCTCTAGGACTTACCAATCTTGCTTTGCATGCATGGGCTACTTTTTCTTGAAAAAGAAAAAAATAAAAAGCAAAAAAAGTCCCGAGATTTTAGGGATCCATTTTTAGCAACTGGTGGTTACATGAAAAACCCATTTTAGAATCCTCCTGCCAAGTGTCGTTTTTTCCTATATTTGTGCCATGCACGTCACAAGCCTCGATCTTATCAAAACTATTTATTCGATGCTTCAAAGCTCATCCTTCACTTCAATCTTGGAGATTTGGCATTCCCCATTGCATCTAGGAGCATCTAACACACTCAGCTCATCTTTTTCCATGTAAGTCCATTTTTCATGTCCTTATTTTCTTTTCTATTTCTTTTTGTATTTCGGTTTATGTGAGTGTCGTTTGCTTGGTTTTACTGAACACTTGCTTTCGTTTTAATGCATGTTAGCTTGTAGAAGTACTGTTTCAGGTTTTCCATTGCATCTCACTATTGTCGCATGCATGACATTATTTCTGCACTTACAGTCATCATTGTAGTGACTTGCTTCACACACTTACTTGTTTTCCCATTCCTGAACCCTTCACTCACTATTTTCATGCATGATCATTCACTCTTTTATACACTCATCTTTGCACATGCATTCAGCCTTTTCATGTTTTGAGTCACCTGTCAGTGGGTATTGGCTGCCTTGGCCATAACCTTGCCTTGCACAGCTTGCACTGCACATTTCTGAGTGTGAAGCCTCTACCTTCCTCCCAAGAATTGTGTGGATCTTGCCTAACACTGACCTCCAGACTTGCTCTTCACAATTTTGAGAGCCAGTTTCACTATGTTGCAGTCAAGTCGACTGAAATTGTGCATTATGTAGTTTTTGTCCTTAATAGGACAAGATGGAATGTTCTCTATGTAGTTTCAACAATCATTCAACCCAATGATAGTTTGGACTATGTTCTACGTAGTTCTCGTAGTCAGTCTCCCAGCCTCCCAGTGATAATTACGCAAAGCTTCCAACCAATCACCCAGGAGTGTTACATGTCAGACCTCAAGTTGCTTTTGGTTTTCAACTGACGGAATGATTTCCATGTGTGTTGCTCTTTCTCTAGGTATCATATGTGTTCATCTATCTCTCAATAGTACAAGTGCAATGGCTTCCAAGAGAGTAGGGTCAAAGGATACCATTGAGAGTGCAACTGGAGATGTAGTCGAGCAATTGTCTATGAGCTTGCCCATCTATGCAGACACTAAGTTGTTCATAGACAAGGAGATCAAGATGAAATGGTAGGACATTAATGAAATCTTTTCAGGCACATTTGAGGAGAATATGGAGGATCGTAAAGTCTATGTCAACATTCACAAGTCTGACTTATACCAGATTTCATGCAGGTATCCCACGTTCCCATGCATGGACATGATCCACTGGATTGTCTAGCACATTGATCCAGATACAATGGTGTTGAGTAGTGCCAGTGGAATATAAATTTCTACCTTCAGGGAAAAGGACTTTTTGGTGATGTATCACTTGCCATAGTCAGTGTTCACGATGGATACACCATTCACCAAACCCAACAGTACTGCAAACTCAAGAGACATCTTGAAGAGATGGGTGAAAGAGCCATCGAATTTTAGGACAACACTCAACCAGGTTTACAAGACAAGGATATTTTGGAAGTAATATCATCTCTTGGCCATCTTTGCATGCCACTTATATGACTACGAGAGTACATACACCTTCTCGTAGAGTTGGGTGATTGTGTTGGATCAGCTGGTGAATGAAGGGAGAAATTTAAACTTGTCTGACATGTTCGCTCTCCGGTTGAAGGAACACGTAATAGAATCCCGACATCCACCCAAGGGTCAGCAAGTGAAGCTATTCATGTCCACTTACATACTTGATGCATTCTATGCCTATTAGTAGTTCTTGGGCTTGGGTTGGGCATGGACACCTTCAGAAACCTCTATGCACACTTATTGCAAGTTGTTCTCTGAATTCAACTTTTGTGGAGTTATAATACAACTATCAGACCACTTCGTCACCCTGGTGTACAAGATGATATTTGAGCAGCATCTACCTTGCATTTTGTAAGCAATGATGGAGGCATTGATTGACATAGCAGATTGGTATGCCTTACCCCTTGGCACTTTCATCCCGATGTATAGTGTGGAGAAGGCTCCGCATTTTTTACTGAAGTTTTCCATGCATAAGTTGGTCATGCAAGAGGTAGCATATCACATCTCGATAAGGTTGTCAGCAAGACTACATAGGAAGAAGAAGGAAAATTGGCTTGCTCTTCCTTTGCAGATCAGGTTGTATGAGATCCATAATCTGTTATGAAACTAGCTCACAAAAAGATAGAAAAGATAGATCAACGCCTCATAAATAAGCCTCTTCGAGGGGGAAACCTCCTTTACATTACACAAATGAACAATTCTTAGATGATACAAATGACAAGACCTCCTTTCTATATATAGGAGTCTAAGGGGTCATAATATAATCAGAGCCGACATAACAATAATAATGTAAGCGCACAATAATAATAATAGTGGGCTTCTATGGGGCACAATAATATCAATATGGGGACTACATGGCACAACAATATAATAAGGGGGTTATACTAATAACAATAAGGGGTTACACTAGTAGTATAGGGACCTAACATGCCCCTCTCCTTCAAAAAGTGTTTTCCTCAATGCTTGAGTAGTTCTTGATGCTTCTGTATAAAATTCTTGTCCTCGCATGTGGAATATTCAACGAGTAAGTTCTTCCACTTGATGAGATACTCTGAAATTGATCGATTTTGTAGTTGTCGGGTTCTCTTTTGTTGGACACCTAATCCTCAATGGGTTAATGTGGAAGCTGAATAGACAAAAGGAAGTCCAAGAGACCTTGGGATGTGAAACCCAATTGTCAAACAATGTACTATAAATGTATATCACTTGTTAATAAAAACTGTACTCTCATGTTTTATCTTTCATATTCCTTTGCTGCCCATGTGTGTTTAACATGGTATCAGAGCAGGTGATTACTAGTCCTACTCTAATGTGAGCCACTTGTTTTGTGGTCTTTATATACATGTCAGTTCTGCCTTTCTCCTAATCAGAGTTGATCAGAATTGCCACCTTATAAAGCATTTTACTGTGTGCATTAAAACCGCTCCTTTCTTAGACTTGCCATTTATGCCCATTACCTATAACGCTCCATTAATTCATTGTCTGCCAGAAATCTGCTGCCTCTCCTAACTGACATATCTAACCTCTCTACCATAATCATTGTCTATGCCATCTTCCTAACAGTTGGCACGGTTTTTCTGTATGGTCAAAACGTCTTCTTTACCCGCTTCCCTGTAACTCCATTCTATTGTCATTATTCTCTACTATACTTTCCCCATGGTCATTTTTGTCCTCCATCCTTGTGTGCTTGAGTTGAGCGTTAATTCCAAACTTGTTTATTGATTGTGGTATGCTTTAATTCTTTGCACAATCGAAGAGCGAAGGTCATTTTATTTCAATGAATTAATGGTGTGCGTTCCTTTGTATTTTGAATGCTAGCTGACTGAGAACTGAGACTTGGATGCTCAGTGTGGTAGTGCTTCTCAAGTGGTCTTGCTACGGAAATGTGGGATAGAATACAAGCTTAGGTGGTGGTCTGTTATGTATTTGCATGGATTGTATGAATGCTTGTCTGACCTTAAACCTGTCACTTGAACCAAGAGGAACCCATGCGTTCATATATCTCCTGGTGCATGGTGCATTGATCAATGGTATCCTGGTCATCTATATATATATATATATATATATATAATATAATATATAATATGCGAGCTTGTTGTGTGTGCTGAGAAGTGTTGCTACTCAGGACTGTTGAGAGTGCGACTGTGAGTGTGTTGTTGTGAAGGAGTGTTGTTGCTGTGGGAGTGGAAACGTATCAGAACGCTAATGATATATACCTCTGCTCACTGGTTTCTTGTTGTTTTCAGGAGTTTGGAGATTTTGTATCCTACGTGAAGGACCACCATATGCTCGTTAACAAGAAATTCCTTCTTGGTATTGAAACTAGAGGCCTGCAAGGACTCTGCATCAGTAATTTGAAATTCTGCACAAAGTCATATTGCTGATCAAATTACCAGTGGCCCATATGGGTCTAGCTCTCGCCCAGTTTTCAGTTTAGGAACTGAGCGTGCTCCAAGTGTGTTTAAACCTCCGTCAGTTTAGGGTTCAAAAACGTTAGATTTCTCAGTTGGAGGGCATAACATTGTTGTGCCTACGGAAAGAAACTTGATAAGAGGTGTACCATCTATAGAATTAGGAAGTCAAGAAAGTGAATACAAGCAAAAGCGAGCTTATATCATAGTGATTTCTACACTGGGTGAAATTGCTGTGGTCTTGGAAATAACATCTTGGATCATCTACTTTCACCGGCATGACTCATATGGCTCAAGGAACTCAAACAATGCAGCTTCTAATGGGGGAAGGAAGAGGCCTGGGGTCTAGAACTAATTTGGAATGATTAGGTATCCATACTGCTACATAGGATTAGCAACTGTAGAAGTTTGGGACAAATACATGGAAGCCTGGGATGGTTATTTTCTACCATGTCTCAGTTCAGGGCTGGTATTACTATCAGTCTTGTTATAGATAAAATATTATTGGATAGCAGTTGTGGTATATTCTTTCTGTAAATATCGCTAATGGATTTTTGTTAAATTATTTCATGAGTATGAGATATGTAGGTGTGAAATTTGTATTTTCTATATATATTGGAAACCATTTCCTTTTGGTAGTGCTTATTTCTGGGATAGTTTGGCTAAAGTTTAGCATGTTCAGTGGCAGAGCGAACATGATGCTTTTGTTAGAGGGGTTGGTCTAGAAAGGACTTTATTGACATGGGTTTTGGTTGGTTTTCATCAATGTCTCTTACATGTAATCTCTATATTCTTTGGAATTGATTGATGGACTTGCATTGGAGAAAGGGAAGTACGACTTCTTTTGAAGTTGGTATAGAGATTCTTATGATTTACAGATTCAAGTCTTCTTTTTATTTTCTAAGAGATTCAAACAATCTCTTGATGTTCTTTTATTAGATTCATATTTTTGAAGGTCATGGTAAAATGCTATGGTATATATGACCAGCATTGTATAGTTTGCTAAGTATTTCGACATGTAAGGAGGTCTATCACTATTGTTTCAGCATGCTAGAGACTCATTCCAATGCCTATGACTTGAGCAAGTGTTGGAGCAGCATTCTGGATCTGAAAGTCCTTGCTGGAATTTACTCTCATTGCTTATCTTCATTGCCAGAAAGTGGCAAGATCAGAGAATATTGATTCGTACCCCAGTCAAAGCATATGAGCATTCAAGTCCTGTCCATGACATGGTGTTATAATTGTTGAAGTTTTGATAGCCATCATTTCTGATCTGAAAGTGAAGGAGTATTTGAAGGATCCAAGCAAGTTTGCAGTTGCTGCTGCCCCAGTGTGTCATTGTATTTAAAACTCATTATAGTGCATTGATTCCTTGATTCGACTGCTGCATAAAGAGTTTGGTGGGCTGATTGTATTCTTTTATGGAGAAAAGTTTTGTCGATTGTATTATCAGAACATAATGCTGGCCATGAGTAAACTCTTATTTTTTATGTAATGGATTGTAATTGGTGCTTGTTAGTTGCACACTGATCATTTTCTAACATTTATAAAGGATATTGTTGAGTACTGTGAGTGGGTATTGTTTTTCTGCATTGAGTAGTAGTTGTGATCAGTTTTTAAGATGTAAATCTAACATTGAAGAAAAAATGGCCAGAATCAGTGAAGTATTAGAGTTCCTCAAAACTCTCATATTGTCTACTAATCATGATACATTAAAAGTCAGCAAAGTTTCTCTCACAGAAATTTAGGTCCGTCCACAAAATACACAAGAGAAAATTGATTTTTTGCAGCTTGAATCTTAGCTACAGCAAGAAGAATTGAAACAGAGGATTCATTCTGAACATGTTTCTATTCAGAGCATTGCAACCCATCAGAAGCAAGTCAAAAATGTTACAGTTGGTTCAGATTTAGTACCTAATAAAGCAGCAGTTGTACATGCAAATGCAGAAACTCAGTCTGCACTTCCCAAGCCCATCATCAAAGCTTGGGAACAGCTTGTCCACAACAAGCACAGAACTGGTCTTGGATATGACAAGCACTTGTCCTTTCATATTCCAGACTACTCAAAGCCAATTCAATTTCAAACTGCTGGATTTCTTGAGGATGATTCATCTTCACCTGTTCTTCATGACAGTTCACCCCCAGTTGTTCTAGATTCTGCCCCTCATCCACAACAACAACAACAGATTATGAAATGCCAACACTGTGACCGAGTTGGCCATCTGAAAGATCACTGTTTTGATCTTCATCCATGTAAGCACTTTCATAAAACCACCCATTCTTCACACAGATGATTCAAAAACAAACGTCCTGCAAGAACAAAGATTCATCTTGGATGGATCGCTTCTTAGCAATGGGCATCAACAGCCAAGAAGATATTCCAAACACATGTCAGAACTTGTTCCAGAGTATTGAACAATCTTGCAGTTTAGTTTTCTCCATCATCTCACCTTGTATCTGACAGGGGGGGAAATGATGGTTATCTACAAGCTTCAAAGCCACATCAAGCGAGCCTGAGCGACAACCTACCATACCAGATTTAGAGTTGTAGTGTTATAGCTCCAAATCTCACTCTTGAGGCTTGTGATGCTGCACTTATGGCCTAGGGTAGCCCCTCCTTCCAGACTTGGTCCAAAATTTAAAAACAGTGTTTTATTCCCTATACGTGACATTGACTTGAGCTAAACACGTGTGTGCATGGGTCTATGTATACCCAACCTGCGTATATGTCTTAAAACACGAAAAAAATAAATCTCCTTAATTTCGAGTGGAGATCACAGGTTTTACCTGTTGATTACCTATTACTACTCATGGACCAACTGTTCCCAACAAATTCCCAACTAAAAAACTACTTTGGGAGAAGTATAAAAATGCTTACTATGCTGAGATTTCCCTCACCAGGTCTGAAGATCCTAATGCCTCCTGCACTTCCCCCATTTACAGGAAACCCTTGTTTCCTTGCGTGATGATGTCTATCTAATACTTGAGATATCATGGAGTAAGTCATGGAAGGAGTTTGTTAAAGGCTTGATACTGGACGAATCCAGAGAACGGTTCCGCTTGGAGCCTGCGAAAGGATGAACCAGGTGAAATTATTCCTTTTTGTACTTTATTTGTCTATAATAAAAGAAACACTTGTCTTTGTTCTTGATATAAATCTTCTTCATGTTTATGATATCCATGTTATGAATCATATGTGAATGGTTGTTTAATTGGGTAACTAACTACCTTTCAATATACTATGAAGATGATTTCTTTATGATGTTTAGTCCATATACTGTTGTACTTTCTTGAATTGATTGTTTTGTAGGTTGAAGGAGCAAAAGGAACTCTGAGAGGGTTTGGACCCTGGAAGGATCTTCTCAAAAGTAGGACCTCAGGTATGCCCCTTATCGTAGAGTTTGCTTATATTAGCATTATGGCTGCATGGAATGTGTGTTTCTCTATATAGATAACCTCCAGTCTGCTAGGGTATCAACCCAAGACCCTAGGGGAATTTCTCCCTTAATAGAGTTGGCGACTCCACTGGGGACAATAGTATTGTTGTTCCTAGTTTGGGTTTATTCAAGCTAATCAGGGCTCAGCTTTCTGTTTGCTTGTTGTCACTGTGTAATCTGTTCCTATAGGAACTTAAATTGTAAGTTTGATCAGGTTCTTCAGACCGTTTTTTGTTTTTCTTGAAATCTTTTATATACGTTGTCTTTTTAGTTTACATAGGCGTATACATGCATGTTTCCTTAAGTAAACCTGCGTATACGCATGTTTCCTTAAGTGAACCTACGTATACGCATGTTTCCTTAGGATGAGTCGCGTATACACACATTTGTGCACTAACACAGTCACGTATATCTTATAATTTTCAAGATTTTTCAAATCCTTTTGTGTCTGAAGGTTTGTCTGCTGGTGTGATTCAGTCTTGAATAGTTACTTTTCTATGCCAGTCTTTAGTTTTACAGCAAGTATCTGATTTCAAATTCTCTCTGGTTGTGGAAAGTGTTGGTCTTATTTGTTTTTCTTTCAAACGTCATTGCTTTTGCTTAAGCACACAAGACTTCTTGCTAGGAATCTTGGTTGCTCTGTGCTTTCAGGGCAGAAAGGTTGATTTCAATCTTTGTGTCAAGTTTTGTTTTGGTGACTTTTTTGGTTTGCATGTTTATGACCATCTGCTTTTCTTGCTTTCCGAAAGTTGTTGGTTCACACATTCTTGAAAGTTGTCTTTTCAATCTTTTGGTCTTTATTGCCAAGCTCTTGTTGCTACTTTTTGATTGTTAAGAGCATTTCAAAACCCGTTTTTGTTGAGTTCTCACTTGTTTTGTGTTGCAAACTTGCCAAGTGTTTCATTGCCTATTCTTCGATCACAAAGTTTCAGTCC
Organism: Pinus taeda; assembly: GCA_000404065.3. Classification (NCBI taxonomy): domain Eukaryota; kingdom Viridiplantae; phylum Streptophyta; class Pinopsida; order Pinales; family Pinaceae; genus Pinus; species Pinus taeda. Next base: position 54,378 of record APFE030613936.1, read on the forward strand.
TGTCTAGAGCACTTTTGAAAAGTCATTTTTTTTTTGCTTTTGAAGAAAACTTCTTGAAAACTTGGTTTGGCTTTCTTTAACTTGGTTTGATTTAGTTTCCTTTTTATGAGTGAAAGTGCATTTTTGTTTGTCTTGAAACTTGCTTTTAGTGTTTGGACGAAATGAGCATCAACAACTTATATTCTATCTAAACATTTTAAGTGGCAAATTAGAAATTGATAAACAAGCAACTTTCATTTCCTGATTTAAGAGTAGTTTTGAGTTTTGCATCAGCATGTACTTATTGCATTAGGATAAGTTTGTGCATCTTTTTAGGCATCCATAGTTTTGTTAATTTTTGTGAGTGTGAAGCTTGAGTAAAAGAAAAGAAAAGAAAAATTTGTTGCTTTCTTGGAAGTTCCTTTGAACCTAGTAGAAATTTCTTTCATTGAAAAACAAAAACAAGTGCATTTGCATATAGTTTGGTTTTTATTAATTTCTTTTGCATCAAAACACCACTAGTTTCACTTTCTCTTATCCCTTGACTTAAAGAATAGCCCATTTAAAAACAAGCTCTAATTAAAATATACTAGAACTTTTTATAATTGTCAAGTTAGACACACCAACAAGTTTTAGGATATTTTAGGGTCTTGGATTAGGCGAGTGGAGAGATAACTCTCCAAGGCCATTTAAATTGTCAAACATAGGAGTTTGAATAGTGAGTGAAAATCAAATAGCGTTAGGGAGACTAGGAAAGCTTCGGATTTGGGAGTTAAGCATGAGGGTTTTTGAAGACAGGGAAGAGAGATACCCCCTCTCCTACTTGTCAGATCTTACCTCAAGACTATTCCGCATGGCTTCTGACATGAGTTGGTAACCTTAGTTGCTACTCCTAGGGATCTACACAAGTGGCTGCAGAGGGGAATCCCATTGCACCTGAGGTCGACGTTGTATCACTCTCAACGGTACTACTGGAGTGCACCCTTGCAAAGCTTGGGGGCTTGCACCAACACAGGCTGTTGTTAGGAGGTCAGTGTAACTTCCTCTGTTACCTTCGCTAGTAGGACTAGGCCGTCATTATCCCAGACTATTTTATGAAGGCCCCTTACTTCACTTTCTTGTATTTTGGTGTCCGGTCCTAATCACCCAGAGAAGAAATAATTGGAAGTAGTTTGACTAGCTAACTTCTTTTAGGGACTTTTTAGTGAGTGCTCTTCGCTCCTTGTATATAGTTGGCTTTAGGTATTTTTGTCTAGTCACATTTGGACTTTGTGTTCTGAGTGACTAACTTACCACTCTACCGATCTTGAAAGGCTTTTGGTCATTCTTTCAGAAGTTGTGGAGTTGCCTCCTCAAGGGCAAACGTTTTGATTACCTATCTATCTTCCTTGAAAGTTATTTCTACATTCTCATAAGGGAAGGGTCTGCATATCAGTTAGATATGGCCAATATTCTTGTGGAAACCAATCAAGGTACCCTCCCAAAAGGCGATCCTTGTGCTTTTCCTTCCATTGGAAACCTTGGTATTCCCTTGATGGCCACTTTGAATATTCCTGGGTTGAATGTTGGACTACCCATTTGGCTGTGGTCCACTCTGAATATTCCAAATGCTCTTGAAGCTTCTCAGTTGAATGCTTTATTTCAAGGGCATCACATGGGTGCTAATTGTTCATCTTCTTTCAAAGAGAAATCTGGGATTCTTTTTTCTCCTCCTTCTTGTAATAAGAAATCTAAAAAGAGGAGCAAGAGGAAGTCAAAGAAGAGGAATAATTCTATCCCTTCATATTCAACCTCTGCTAGTCATGTTGGAGATGAGCCTTCAGTCGCTGCTAGTCATGATGCGGGCACAAGTCTAGTCACTGCAAGTCATACTAGCACTTCATCTTCAACCTCTGCTAGTCATGTTGGAGATGAGCCTTTAGCCACTACTAGTTATGCTGGGGGCACAAGTGTAGTCACTGCGAGTCATACTAGCACTTCATCTTCAACCATTGCTAGTCATGTTGGAGATGAGCCTTCAGCCGCTGCTAGTCATGCTAGGGGCACAAGTCTAGTCACTGTAAGTCATACTAGCACTTCATATTCAACCTCTGCTAGTCATGTTGGAGATGAGCCTTCAGCCACTGCTAGTCATGCTGGGGGCACAAGTCTAGTCACTACGAGTCATACTAGCACTTCATCTTCAACCTCTACTAGTCATGTCAGAGAGGAGCCTTCAGCTACTACAAGTCATGCTGGGGGCACAAGTCTAGTCACTGCAAGTCATACTAGAATTTCATCACCATGTTGTGTATGGAGCATGATTGTTCAGAGGTCTTTGTTTCAGCGGGATGTATACCCCAGGAAGTTTTGTACACCCCTCCACGCGGGGGGGTGCGGGGGCCAGCGGTCCCCCGGCGGGGGCTCGGGGGCGCCCCCGAAGCTTAAAACAGATGTAAATTTGCCTTGTAAAAGTATAGTAATTTCTAGTCAATCTGAGCCGTTCATTAGGCGGATGATCTGACGGTAGAACTTATGTTTAGTTTAGGGTTTTTTGCCCTAGAAGGCAACCCCTCTCTTTGTATGAGGGTATTGTTTTTGAGGCTGTGAGATAGATGTGTATTCTGTGTGATCGAGAAACAGACCCCCCCCTGGAGGGGGGTTTCCGGGGCAGCGCCCCCGAAGCTAAAAACAGCTGTAATATTGCCTTGTAAAAGTATAGTAATTTCTAGTCAATCTGGGCCGTTCATTAGGCGGATGATCTGACGGTACAACTTATGTTTAGTTTAGGGTGTTTTGCCCTAGAAGGCAACCCCTCTCTTTGTATGAGGATATTGTATTTGAGGCTGTGAGATAGATGTGTATTCTGTGTGAGCGAGAAACAGAGAGGTGAGACTGTGAGAGAAAACAGAGGATATTACAGCGGCTTTGCTGTAGGTTGTGTCTCTTCATTTTGCTGGATAATAGAAAGGAAGGACTGGCTGTTCGAGGTGGACGTAGCCCAAACTGGGTGAACCACGTATATCTGTGTCTCTCTTGTTTTGTGCGTTTTCTGTGTTTATATTTCTGCAATATTTTATGTGTTCCATTGCTCCGTAATATATAATTTTCTAACAATTTGTTGAAAACCCCTCCTCCAATGCATAATCCACCAACTCCTCCTCCTTCATGTGGGTTTGATAATAAGAAACCAACATCTCATTTGGAAAAACATATTTGATGAGTAGTTGTGTGTCTTCAAAGGGTTTATCATGACGACGATCTATGTACTTAAAAAATATACATCATGTGAATAAAAATCTTATGATTATCATTTATTCTTATTTTGCATTTTGACAAGGATATCAGAGTCCGACATTGTCTAGAGCCCATTCACTCTTCTTCAAAACTACGTCTTGCTCTAGTTAGAAACCCTACACTCCTTTCTTCGCGTGTAATTTTTTCGTGGGCCTTATAGGGTTTCTCTATAATTATTGAATTCCTCTCCCATGGTAGAGATGTTGTCATGTCATCTTTAACATTTTGTCTCCATAATATGACATGACAACAAAAATATCTATGATGTGCAGATATTACTCCTCATTACAACAGTCTTGTTCATCATCATCTAGGTTTTTATACTTACCCATTTCTTAAATCTCTATCCTACAAATGTTCTACAAATTTTGAATTTATAGATCACAAAACATTAGATCCAATGATCTCAGAAAATGTTTATTTTAGATTGAATTTTGGCCATACAGTTGTTAAAGGTCTGACTTAGGGAAATTTTCTGATTTACAAACTAAGGTTTCTTTTGCATGACTTCACAAAATAAGGTTGAAGCCTATTTATCAACATTTAGATAATTCCTCCATGTCATATGTATACCTCTGTTTTTATGTATATTGACCTGATATTAGTTATAAATGCATCAATCAATCTACTAAAATTACTCATTGCCTTTCAAAGTCCACTTCTGCTAGCATCTATGTTAAGCTATGTTTTGACATCTTGGAATCATGTGAAGTACATTTTCCAAGGGTTTTATGTCTATTATTGAAACAATGGATCATTTTTTGTCCTTCCCCCTCTAGTTAATTTAGTTTGGAAATAAATATCACAGTTGACTACTCATGAAAAAATCAATCGGATAATGATTTCTTGGGGAAGTGTTTTGAACATTGGTGTCATGACAATTCTATTGTGAGTCACAAGTCCTTGCTTTGTTTTGTGGGGATCTGGCTAGCAAGGGACAAAACACTGTTATAGGAAATAGATACACATACAAGTAAGTGGCCCATTAAATCAGCAATGCTTATGGGGAAATAGGAAAATTTCAACTCGCAAAGCTACAAGGGTTTTAATTGAACCTGTGGTTGAATATTTAGGGGCCTTGGTCTATTTTAATGGGGCTTAAAAAGGGGCCCCGTATCATTTTTGTTATGGCTGCATTTAATTTCTATCACTTTACCATTAAATTAATATAAAATATTAGGCTGGACATGGAACTAAGAATCGAGATGAGCTCTATGCCTTGTTTCTTTTGATGAAATATGTTGCAAATAGGGGAATTCTCAAACTTCAATTATTGGGAAGCTCTAAATTATTAATAGATTGGACTAATGGGAAAAATATGATAGCAAATTTGGTTTTGAGCTTAGTCATGAGTAGAGGTGTGGAGATCAAAGAAGGTTTGAGTCTAGATTTTTTCTTCGCATATATTGGTAATTTAATATAAATGTGGAACTGTTTTCAAAGGACACCTTGTCTCTACAATAAGAAATCATCACAACTCAAGAATTTAGAGATGGACCCTTGGCTTCAGTGAGCTCCCTTTTTAAATACTCTAGAAGATGAAATCTGTATTTTTCTTATAAAAATAGATTAGCATTGCTATTAATGGTTTAGGAGGACTAAGTATTCGAGGTAGGTTTTGTGATTCTCCGATGTTTAACTAAATGACTCTATCAGAGGACTACAATAAGTAGTATTTGGGACATGCTATTGACAATAATAACATATTTTCTGGTCTAAAAGGCTAAGGATAGTGTATATTTTTTATTTCCTCCTAGAAATATCAAACCTAAAGTTTTTTCCCATGGAAAAAACTGTATTTTTCCAAGACAATATCCATTCATAACATAACAACACCAAATAAAGGAAATAAGACTCCTAGCTTGAGAATTTGTAGGCCAGCATAAGATGAAGGTTCTTGTAACTTCGTATTTTATTGGTTTGTTGGAAGTTCTTTGAGAAACACATTTCAAGGTCAAGGGTTGCACTGTATAGCTTAAACTTCCTCTAGCTTTCCTGGGGTTTTGTTGGGTCCCTATAATACTAGTGATTACCCCATTACTATTATAGTTGCATGCCTTATTAATATTGTTGTGCCCTTATTATCCTTATATTGTTATTACTATGCCCCATAGAATCCCTTTATTGTTATTTTGTGGCTTTATATTATTATTGTTAGGTTGGCTGGGTTATATTGTGACTCCTTAGACTCCTATATATAGAAAAGAGGTTTCGTCATTTGAATCATCCAAGAATTGTTTGTTTATGTAATGTAAAGGAGGTTGCCTCCTCGAAGAGGCTGAATTCTAATGCGTTGATCTATCTTTTCTATCTATTCTTGAGCTGGTTTCATAACAGGTTTGCACCCAATCTCTTTCCTTTGAGATTCATGCCATCAGGTTGGTGCAGAACACAAGGATAATGAAACCGTGGTTAATGACATAATATTATATAGGCCTTGTTAAAATTTTCAAACCATGGTAAGTAGAGTCTGCAATAAAAAACAACCAAGAAGCTAAAACATAAAACTTTAAGGGCTATCAAAAGTACAATTTATTTATATGTAATCTATTAACACATCATACTGAAAATATAGGATGGAGTGTACAAAACTAAACTTCCAAAATTGAAATCTGTTTTTTATTCAATCTGGAAAAATGACACACTGCTACAGCTTAAAAGTACTATCACAAGCACTAGCACAACTCAATCTCATGCTTAAAAGCATTAAAAAATAACAACCTCTACCTTGCCTTCTTTATATAATATAGAAGAGGAAGTTTAGAGGATAAGACAAAATAACTCATCCCTATGGGCGCTAAGAGTTAGAAAATATAAACCATTATCTAAATCTGTCTAGGGAAGTATGATGTCCCTAAAATTGGAATTTTCCCTGGGCTCATGTGCTTAATATACTTTAGAACAAAATATAATTGAAGCTAAGGACTACCTACTTCTAAATCTGGATTTCAAATTCCAAAAGAAGAAAAGCATCTATTCTAAAATTGGAATGTTAAATTTAGAAAAATAACCATAAAACTAGAAGTGGTTGAGGTTTGTGCATGCATGATGGAGGGCATGTGTGTGCACTCTCAATGTTCTCTTACATAATTATAGTTTCGCATCTTGGACTGTTAAAATTTGCAACTAGGGCCAAAATCCATGTGGGTCTTCTTATCTATGGCAGCTGATATTTTTCGTCGATTCCTCTCATCAAGAGGTGTAGGATTGATCTAAATATCATCCGATTCTGAAAAGTATTCATGGAGATATGAATTTATTTGTGTTATGTGACAACTCATCAAGGCCGGCCAACAACCAAATTGACCCCACTTGTCCTCAATGTTTTACTACAAATTGAGGTGGCCTTCAAGTCTTTTTGAAACACACTCTTCTAATCTCTCTTCATTTTTGTTTTGGGTTTTGATGAAGGAGAAATCTAGAGGGAGTGCCCTAGGCTCTACGTTGCCCTAATGGAGAAGCTCTAAGACTGCCGTAATGAAGCCCTAACATTGCTCTAATAAAGAGGCCCTAATGCTACCCTAGCAGTCATGAAATAACGGCCTCAACACAGTCATGGAGGAGGTTTCTATAAGTGCAGCAAGGAGAAGTTCTAATGTTGTCATTTGCCCTAAATGCATAGATCCTTATGTGACCTAAACATTGTTATGGAGGAGTCATAAAAGACATCTAGGACACAGTCAAGGAGATTATCTTCGCAACAAGGTCTGGCCTTCTATATGCTACTCAAAGGCGCAGCCAATGAGGGTTTATACGCTATCATGAACTGGTGTTCCAGCATGCCGTAGACGTAGTTAAGGAAGAGATTTATATTCTGTCGAAGGAAAGGATCTAATCTATAGTCTAAACGTAGTCAAGAGGAACTCATACACAACCTAGTCTAGGAGCCCTAATCCTTAGATTGGTGAGGTTCCTATCTGCGCTAGCTGCAACCCAATAAGGAGGTTCCATACTTTACCAACCAAGGAGTTTAAGCTACATTGAAGTGTGGCGGATCGTAATAGCACTTATGGGTGCTGGTTCTCTTTAGGTTCTGCTTCGATATCCTGGATGAGAAGGAAGCAAAAATCAGTTGTTTTGAGCACAAATGAGGCTAGATACATAGCTGTGAGTATGTCCTCCTGTGAAGCTGCCTGGTAGTGGAATCTCTTTTGTGAGCTGTTTGGACATGTGTTGAATACCATTGTGATCTTTTGTGACAACCAAAGGGGGATTCGATTGTTGAGGAATCCTATTTTCTATGATCGCTCCAAGCATATAGAGATCAAGTACCACTTTATTTAGGATATGGTACAACGGGGAGAAAGAAGGCTCCATCACTCTGGGACTGATGTGCAAGTCACCGATATTCATATGAAGTCCCTGGGAAAGGTAAAATTCTTTATTTTTCGAGAACAACTAGGAGTCGTGGAGAGACCCTCTCCTAAGGGTCCTGTATGATATGGACATTGAGCTCTAGGAGCTCTGGGGGGCTTGAGGGTACTTCTTGGAGCGATGAGCAACCATAGGGTGAGTGGTTCAACCTTCCCCTAGTGGTCTGCTATGTAGGTGGGACGAGTGCTTCATCCTTCTCCTACCGAGATACAATCATAGGGTGAGTGGTTCAGCCTTCCCCGAGTGATTTGTTGTGTATAGGGTGAGTGGTTCAGCCTTCCCCTAAGATAACCCCTGACAACATGTAGGAGGGATGAGTGGTTCATCTTTCTCCTGGTGAGACATCCTACCCATGCAGTCTAGAACTCATGGGAAGTACCTCTCATCTAGCCAATGAGTAGGGAAATGAGGATAGGGACCATAGTAGTACCGATGGATGCATATGTAACTACCGTACTCACTATGCTAGGATGATATTTATCTTTCTTATCCTTATGATTTTCACTATGATAGGTAGGTGAGGAAATATATATCTTATTAATGTGATTTCATAAACATATGTTTGGAAGTGAAGGATGTTTTGTTGGGGTTATTGTTTAATTAGAACTAAAAGTTGACTTCTTGGAATCTAGGTAACTTCTATACAATTATGATCTCACTTTAAGTATAGTATTCTTATTAATACATGCATTTCTTACAACCTTTTTTTGCATTTGCTCTTCGATGTTATTGATATCCACATGCTCAATGAGCCAATACCTAAATGGGTAGGACTTGTACTCTCCTTAGGGTACGTATAGGTTAGTTAATGGGGTTTTACCATTCACCCTCCCCATTGTGATCATGGCAAAGTCCCAGGTCATGGTGATTGCAATATAGAGTGCTCAAAGTGGTTGGTGTGAATCACATAATCCATGATGAGAACATGGGTGCGTAATAAACACAGAATTATGTTCAAGCTCTGAGTCTCACCAACTCTAAATCAAACTCAATTTGCACTTTTCAAACTTCATGTTGTCAAATATAAATGAGACAATTTGTTTAGTAAATGGTTTTGTGAAAATTTTGAGAAATATTAGGATAAATTGGTAAGATTTTATAGCAAAAAATTGTGATGCGGTGAAAGAACAAATGTAGTCCTTGGGATTTTGGTTAATGCATCTTTGCTTTGTAAATTGTTAAAATTGAAACAATGTTTCAGGAACCTAGAAAGACATTTTTTGTTTGATTGTTTTAAATTTGTTAGTTTGAAATTATGTGCATTTCTCCCTTTATCATCCTCTACAGGGTACACTTTAAAATAACAACACTTTTTAGTAGTAACAACTTGATGATGCTTAGGAGCACTAGTATTAACAAAATGGTAAGAAGGGTGGCATTTTTCTTGTGTAAACCTTGAGATTTGTTTTTGATTTCTGCTTGACGTTTTCTTTATGCAAATAAATTAAGTTTCTTAATTTTCATTCATTTTTCTCATTATGTGATCGTTGTCATCTATTTCAATTTTATAGATATTTTTTCTACACACTTTCCTCTTACACTGTTTTTTTGTATATGCAAATATACATGATTCCCAAGAGTAGCCAGAAAGGGGATCTTCATCTTCACTCGGCATTGAATTTTCCTCTTGAGTGGAGAATGGAGAAGGTGCTTCTTAAGAAGTTTCTTGTAGAAACTTTCTTGATCCACTATAATGAAAATTATTGGCTTTTTGGATTAGATATTAGTCGGTTTGGAGCAGTAAAAAATGGAGAGCTAGAAATATGGTATGCTAATTCACCACTTGCCCCTTAGAACGGGTAACTTAGTTTGCATGATTATGCCTAAGATTTTTTTTGAAGTTTGAATACTAAATTCCTAAGGTGTTCTTTTCTATGGTGACATTTTATTTTCTTTCTTTATACAAGTCATCTAGCCACATGGTGGCCATTATTTCCCAACTAAAGAAAACTTATTCTAGTTTCTAGTAGGGATTCCTATGGTTTTTAATGTTGTGATTATTTCACCTCATGGTTATTTTGGGCAAGCAAATATTTTAGGAATGCCAGACAAGACATCAGTGAACAGGTAAACAATTTTTTTTATAATTGCAATGTTCATTCCATGATATCCTCTCTTTATTGTTTGATTGAATTTTGAATGTTTATTTTGATTTCGTTGTCTTTTAACTATGAAATTGAAAATACTTGGTATCATGTCCATTTAAACAGCAACCAAAGCTTGAAGTTGAAATTAGTATTACACTTAATTGATTGAAATCATTTCAGTTGTTTAGTGTTAAAATACTTTCATGACTATTAGAAAAGTTTAATTTCATGTTGTTATTTGAGAACATTTTGTTTATATATTTGACCAAGTTCACATGTTAAAGAATGAAATGTTGTTGCGAATAAAATGATAAGGATTAGACATCACACCTCAGAATATTTATTTTCACAAGTTATCTACTGCTTGATCTTTTTAGCATGTAACTTAGTTGACATGATTGTGCCTAAGCTTTCCCTGAAGGTTGAATACTATGTTACTAAGGTGTACTTTTCTATGATGACATTTTATTTGTTATGTTTATACAGGTCATCTGGCCACATAGTGACCATTATCACCCAACTAAAGAAAACATATTCGATTTTCTTGCTTTTATGGGGAAAAAATGGCTTGAACATTGCTGATGTTGAGGTATATGTCGTATAAATATTTTATAGTCTACTTTAATTTATATTATAGTGTTCATCGTCTTTCATGTCTTATACTCTATATTGTATCTTATTTTGTTTTCAGAAAAGGAACTCAGAATTGATGGTAAGAAGTAGGAATTGAAGAAAGAAGAGAACAATAACACTAGAGCGACAAATGAAAAAAGAGAGGGAGAAGAGAATCAGGCTAGTGATACCCTTAGAGCCAATATCTCGCATAAGACACACACATAGAGATTGATGGTCAAGTATTCAGAGTTGGTGAATTCACGTGTAATGCCTTGGCAACATAATGATAATGTTTTGAAGTGATGAAACAATATTTCATGTGTAAATTGTAGTCCAATCAATATTAAGTTGGAAACTCATATTGTAATACATGACATTTCATATAATATAATTTTTGTGGTTGGAAATATTTATAGTTTCACTTGATATTGTTTAGTATTGTAATTAACATATGTAACTTTGTATGACAGTGTATGACATTTTTTTAAAATTTAGTCGCAGTTATATTAATTAATTTATGTTGATTAATAATGAACACGTAAATTCAATCTAAAATTACTAAATTAGTAGTTATACTGATTAGTGATAAACATAATTAAAATGAATATACGACTAAATTAGTCATTTATAATGATTATTAATGAAAGTAAATGAAATGAATATAAACTACTAAATTAGTTGTTTATATAATGAATATGAAACTACCAAGAAAAGATAAATGACTAATGCAAATGATAAATTTGTGATTAAAAATGAGGACTAAATTTTGTATATATACAACTATTAGTCACTAATTTGCAGTATCTTATAACACGACTAAAATTTAGTAATATTTCTTTGGTCACTAACTAGTTTCAAGTGATGACTAAATTTTGCATATATGTGACTATTAGTAGCTAATTTACAGTATCTTATAACAAGGCAAAAAATTAGTCATATTTCTTTGGTCATTAATTGGTTTCAAACTATGACTAAAATTTGCATATATATTACTATTAGTAGCTAATTTACAGTATCTTATAACACGACCAACATTTTGGTCTTATTTCTTTGGTCATTAATTGGTTTTCTAAGGTGATCATATAGTAAAATATTTTGTCGTATATTTGGTCATTAATTTTGGCAATTAATGACTAAATCAATGACTAAATTAATGACCAAATTTATAACTAAATATACTACTAGACGATAAAATTGAGACAACAAATTAATGACTAAGCTAAGAACGACTAAAATTTGGCCACGTTATAAGATATTGTAAATTAGCTACTATTGGTCACCAACTAAAAAATGGTCATTTACATGCAAATTTTAGTCATTTTTTTAGTAACTAATTAGCCATTTTGTACTAGTGTTTACTAAACACATTCCTAATGTATTTTCGCTAATAGGCATCTCTTTTTTAAAATGGTCATGCCAAGCATTGTCTACCCTTTTGTCTCTAGGTTGACATCTATCTTGTTGGTTTGAGAATGACATCTGTCCTTGTCTAAATGCATAACATATGTCCATAGTTGAAATGTGTTGCACAGTTACATTGGTCTTCTAGTGTGGTCATCCAATGAAACACATGGATGACTTGCAGGGTCTTTGACGACCCTTGAGGGTTTTGGTATTTGAAAATATGCTTATGGACGAGAGAGATATAGTTTATTCATGACCTCCTATTGAAATTATTTTCCCATCCATCCATTCATTTATTCAATATTTCTTTTATTTTCTTTGCATTTTGGTGGGATGCTCTGCGCGAGTGCAGTCTACAACCACTCAGCTCAACATGATGTGGTGAGTCCAACCTTGTTTCGACTCATGTATACTTTTAATTTTGAATGTTTTTATTCACTTCTTTGCAATTTATTTCATGGATGTTGCGATGGTGGTGAAGGAAATTCAATCTGAATTTCATTGTTACTAGGATTCAAATTGTATTTAGTTTTTAGTTCATTGCTCTAGTATTTTCTCTGGTTATCCTGTCGAACCTACACTATCTTTCCTTTTGAGATTTCTTTGATGTTTATTATAGTCTGAATAAGAGACAAATAAAGGGTATGCACATTTTACTTAGGTTCAATAATATGAGGTAGTATTTTTGGTTATTACGGTTGAACATATATGGAGTAACTAGATCTCAGGTGTAGATTCATTACTCCAGATATTATGCAGTGATGTGGGTCTTGCCCCTCTACTCAAGCCAAAAATTAATATGCATTTGTTGTGCAAGAATATCACTACCTTAGAAACAAGCACTCAATGAAGCTTCTCCATTTTCAGGAAGGTCCTCCTCCTCTGCTGAAGCTAAAAATGAATGTGCATTTATTCTGCAAGACTCTCACTACCTTAGACACATGAACTCATGGGGGCTTCTCTATTCTCAGAAGGCAAGTTGTTGAGTCTCTTCCACCTCTGGTTTGTTGTTCTTGCTTGAGGCCATGCTCTATAGCTTTCAACGAGGGTTTCTAGAAAGTAATGTTTACTTTTGTTTTTCAACCAAGGTTTCTAGAAAATGATGTTTATTTTAGTTATGTTTTCTTTTTATGTGCAGGACATGTCACAAAAACACTCAAGTTTCACGTAATTTTTCACTCACTAAACCACTCTCCCCAATTATTTCCAAAATGTCACTTTAAATTGAGAGGGGGGCTAACTCCATTTCATCTATTTTCGACCGGCTTACATTGATTTGAAGTGAATTGTGGTGATTTTTTTGAGGTTTGTTTGAGTTTAAAATATGTTGTTTTAAATGCGTTCACTTTAGCCGAGATGATACTTGTGTAAACTTAAGTGTGGTAATTTATATGAGGTCTGTTCTACTTTAAATTTTTCCTTTTGAATCTCGTAATATTGTTAGAAGTAGTCATTAATGAGATGGACAGGAGTTAAATCTGCTATTGTTTCCCAGGAGTTTATAGTTCAATGGTGAGAGCATTAAATCCGCTATTGTCACCAAGGAGTTTGTAGTTCAATGGTGACACCAATGGAATTTCAAGAGAACAAGCAGGGTTTCAATACTATTGGGCATTTTCATATCCTCATTCTGCATGTACCAAAGCACAAACATAATTTAGAGATAACCGTTGTAGAGAAGAAGATGTTTTCAATTTTGGGTAGTGGGATTTCCTGTTCAGTGAGGAAAGATTTTTTATGAAATTCAAGAGAAATGCTTTAATTGGACTATTACTACAAATCAAAATATGCATTTTAACATTAGTAGGTTTGTGAAAATGCCATTCTCATATTTTAGTTAACATAGGTCAAACAGATGAGTTTTTGCCATTAATATGTTTGCACTTTTCATTGAGACAACTGTGAATCCTTCTTTGGGAGACGAAAGAGCTGCCTAGATAATGAGTTTATGTTGTCTTCTCTTAATTGTTAATATTTATTTTTGGAACAATCAAAGTGAGTGCTTTATTCTCACTCGAAATAGGAAAATATGTAAAATATAAAATCTGGAGACTATTGTGAATCCTTTTTTGGGAGACGAAAGAGTGGCCCAACTAATGAGTTTATGATGTTCTCTCTTAATGATTAACCTTTCTTTTTGGAATAAACAATGTGAAAATCTTCCTAGATAATGAGTTTATGTTGCCCTCTCTTAATTGTTAACCTTTCCTTTTGGAATAAACAACGTGAGTGCCTTATTCTCACTAGAAATAGGAAAATATGTAAAATATAAAATCTACAAACAACTGTGATTCCTTCTTTGGGAGACGAAAGAAATGCCTAAATAATGAGTTTATGATGTCATCTCTTAATTGTTAACCTTTATTTTTGGAATAAACAACGCAAGTTATTTATTCTCACTAAAAATAGGAAAATATGTAGCTTATTTTGTCAAATCTTACATCCATGAATCTAGTATTAAGAGAAAGATCTGAAGAAGCACTAGATTTAAACAAAAATATCAATGAAGCCACATAGGAATTTGTAAGTGGTGCTGCAAATCTGTTGAGTCATATCTTAGATTTATAAATCTTCAAATTTTATGTAAGACTAGATATATATAATTTTTCTATACCTACACCTAATGTTTAAATACACTTGAATGCATCTATACATGAGATTTTTTGGAAATATAATTTTAACTATTAGTATTAGTGTAATTTTATTTATTTGATGTAATTGTTGGGATATAACAATTTGAATTTAAAGGAACTACTTTGGCATTTTTTTGCAAAATGCATCTTAATTTTCATTATGGGCAATAAAAAAATACATTAAACTATATACATAATGTTGACAGAGCTTGAACATACATGTTGTACCTTCTTAGTAGAAAAGGAAAGGTAGCATGTTAATTTTAGTTTCAACCTAAAGAAAATCTACATTTTTTCCGAAATGTCAATCTTATTCAAATATGAACAACCGATTGTCATCTAAATGTTGTAACTTCTTCCAAATCAAATAAATTAGTGGCACCAAGGCACTCTTACTTTTCCTCATGCACATTTCCTTCTATTTTAACTTACAAGAAATTAGAGTGCGTCTTAAACAAATTCTTTTGGCAAGCAGGGCGGGAAGCAGAGCCCATTAAGAAAAAATGAAAAAATCATTGCTTGGTCGATGGACCTCATCTAAAAATTTCTTGTAAAGCATGTGAGCTTTATCATGTTTACCAAACTGACATAGGTGACCAATTAGAGTGCCATAAATGGTAAAGTCAGGGGCAATACAATCGAAGATATGGAGAGCATCCTTAAAGTTCTTTATCTTGCACAATCAAACAATCAGATTACTGGTAGTCCTCAAAATGAGAAACTGGCTTCAATCGTATTAAGAAAGATTTGGAGGGATTTATCTATCCCATTGCCCTTTAATGGTTCATTGATAATTTCACCAATAATGGGTTGATCATCAAAAGACCCTTCATCAAGCATCCATGTCAACTATTCTTTAGCCTCCATAGTTTTCCCTGATCTCGGATACCCATAAACCAAAGTTTTAAAAGTAAATAAGTCTAGATGTAATTCTTCTTTGACCATTTCATTACAAATATCACGTGCTAGATCCAACAATTTTCTTATGGAGAAAGCATCAATCAAAGTTTTATATGTCACCAAATGAGGAAAATTAACATTCTGTCTTATCTCCTTCAATAATCCAATAGCAGATTCTGTATGTTCGACCTTAAACAAAAATCCAACCATTTGATCATAGGTTACCAAGACATGATTGCAACCTTTCTCTATAGTAATTTTGTTTGAAAAGAAAAAATCAAAAGAGAATGATTTTAATAACATAACCTGTTTTTTCCATGTCAAAGAATATAGACTCTGCGATCTTCTTCAAGTACTTCTTCCCTCCTAAGCTTGGATGCTCCTTTCAAAGAAAAAGAATCAATGTATTTCAAGCAAAACGGTATGCGATAAACCTCACACGTTTAATACACAAGTAAAGATCACAAGCTTTTTGCAATCTACCAATAATACAATAAACATCAATTCACTGGATGTAATTGACTAGACATGGGTCACATCCTCGATCTTTCATTTCCTGCTCAATTTTATGTGCAAGATAGGGATTGTAACCTTTGTGGTTCTATTCAATTAAGGTCTTGTAAAAATGACAAAATCAGGTACAAGTTTCCTCTTAACTTGCAACATCCCTCAATGGAGATTTGACTTTGATCTTGGATGACATTTGTTAAATATGGATAATTTTGAAGGGCCATGTTGGATTGTGACATTTATTAATGGCTATGCCTTATTTTGGAATTCATTTTGGTTGAATTATGATGCTTTTATTTTTTCTTGAATGTTTATATTGCATTGTAACGTTCACCAATGATTATGTCATAATTTTACATTAAAAGGTTGACTTCAATTTCATGCCACATTGTGACACTAAGATTCTTATAATATAGTTATATCTATCTGATGTTCATCTTAGTTGAGTTAATTCATATTATTATGTTCCTTAATCCTTATGTCACATTGTGACATTGAGTTATGCCAACTTGCTATGTTCCTTAATGGTCATGCTGAATTGTGACACTGTCTTAAATTTGTTATGTTTCTTAATGGTTATATTGAATTGTGATATTCACCAAGGATTATGGTGTATTAAAATGTTCCACAATAGTATTGTGAAATTGGGGCATTCACCTTGGTTGACTTATTTGATTTTCCTGTGTTCCTAGATTGTTATGTTGAAGTGCTATGCAACATTATGTTTTTTTTTACTACAGTTGAAGTATTGCACCTATGTTTGAAAGAAACACCTCTAAGACTCTGCATTGATAATGGGAAGCTAAATAAACTATGGTTTTGTTTGTAAGGAAGAAATATGGCACCCTAAGACTCTCCATTGATAATATGTAGCTAAATAAACTGACTATTAAGAATAAATACTTGTTGCCTTGAATTGATGATCTATGTAACAATCCTGGTGAAAATTCAATCTAATAAAAGTTAATAAAGGAAAAATAATAACCATAGTTATGGGATGCTTAGTCCAAACTGAATGTTAGAAAGACATCCTAGTGTGGGTGTTCATTTGGTTTATTATGGCTAAAGAAATTGGCAAAGGTAATGGAAAAGGCTATGGAAAGGAAAAATGACATTTTTGGCAAATTATTTATGAATTTATAGGAAATTAGGAGAAAAGGAAGGTGCAAGTTCACATGTTACATGTGAGGAGGAAAATTAAGGAATATAATGGAAAATGAAGAAAATAAATGCCTCATTGTTAAAAAGTCTTCTAAGGATCAGTTTGTACCTTTTGTCAGTTCAGTTTTGGAGCTCTCTCTCTATTCTCTCTCTGTCTCACTCTTGGACACTTGAATTTTCTTGGAGCACTTCAACATTAGATCAAGAAAAGAAAAGAATGCAAGAGGAAGCAAAGATCAAGCAGGGAAGAGAATATCTAGTAGCTATAACGAGATTATTTGCAGGTATTGATTTACATATGTGATTTCCTTACTATCATGGTTACACATGTGCATTCTTGGTTCTCTTGCTATCAAGGGCATGGGTTTTTCTAGGTGTGACAACATTTTTCAGCCTAGCCTTGCAATTTCTGGATAGCCATGGTGTGGTGGGTTCTTTTGTATGTGGTTGAGCTAGATTTCTGGATGGACTCAAAGATGATTGGGGTGGTCTAAGGATTATTCACAAGGCCTAGGAATCCCAGGATGGGATACACGGTAAATCCTAAATGTGAACACCTTGATTGAGCCTAGGAATCCATTGACTACTAAATGATAGGATATGTGGTAAATCTTAGTGGTAAGTACCCTTGATTGGGCATAGGAATCCCAGGATGAGATGCATGGTAAATTCCGAGAGGGTGGAGACCTTGTAGGCCAAGGAATCCCTTGACTAGTAATGGCGAGATACACAATAAAGCTAAGAGGTTTGGAAAAACAAATAACTCATGGTGTAGGTGGAGAGATTCGGTGACATCCATTCTTGTTTTTGACCTAGTGATCTTGTGAGGATTGCAGTAAATATTGGTATTGTATGTTTATAGTTTATGGTCTAGCGATCCGGTGGGGATTGTGTTAAAGTCTGGTTCTATTGTTGAGGGTGAGGTGGTGTAGCCTTAGGAAGCCCTGGTTGATTTTGGTTGTAAGTCCCACATCATGCCTAAAATATGGCATGAGGGTGATTTTCTGAAAGAAAGATTTGGTTCAACCAATCTATGGTTGGGTGGTATGTGGAAGTCATGAATCTGGTTGGCCTAATCATTCATTAATAATAACTATTTATCCTTCGTATTTTATGAGAAAATGTATTGGTTCATATGAGGCATTTATGGCCGATGTATCCTTGTTATTTCTATTGGTTATATGCTAGTTATGAGCATGTTTTATGATAGTGATGATGTATGGCTCTCATCATGTTTTGATTTGTAAATGAATGTACAATGAATATATGACCTAATAGGTGATAATGTAGCTAATGCGATAAGGCATCAATTCTTCTTAGTGATTATCAGATAAGTATGAGACCCATATGCTCAGATCTGTTGTTATGATCTGTAGAGTGCATATTTGTGACATGTTTGACGAAATGCTTACATGGCTAGTAGGGGTCAAGCCAAGTATTTGTTCAAGTATTTGCATTTGTTTCATTGTTTCTATGTTAATTTTCAATCTTGAAAGTTTCATGGAGTCTTCGGCAGCCGCCTGAGTCTTGACCTTGAAAAATTGGCACAGAATCCGGGGTCACAGGCTCAGAACTAGCTGAAAAAGACCCTAGTTGCTTGCATGTCCATGCTGCGAGAGCGACTAGAGGGCCCCAGTTGCATGCATGCCCATGTCATGTGAGCGAATGAGGCTCTAGGGTAGTGAAGTGTCAATTTATCACAGGGGTTGATCACCTAAAAGGGTTGGTTGGCTCCTCTAGGTTCTGTGGTAAGTGTAGAAGGTCAGATTGGTTGGGTTGTCTCAGTTCCACTTCCTTAACTGTACATGGGAGTTGAATCAAATTGTAGTAGCCTCTCGTCACATGTTTACCCTAGTAGACTAGTTAACTTGGGTAAATGTGGGACGATGGTGTTACAAAATTGTTCAGGTTAAACCAGGATCGGTTGGTCGTCCATAGATTACAGACTATATTCTTGAAGTAAGGTTTGGTGGCCCTTCGCCTATATTTTCTTGGTGAAGTTGAGATTAACCTTTTGGTCTCTCATTTTTTGATCTGGGTTGTCCTAGGTTCTAAATCTTCATTCCACTATCACGGAGGTTCTCATTAAGAGATGGGTTGATAGTTGATGGTAGAGTTTTCTATATTTTTTTAAGTTTTGGGGCTCAGTCACGACTCAACCCCACATGAGGATATTTACTTTGTTTTTCTCTTTTTGGATTGCATGTGCACTAATTTTTTGCATTTGCATGGCCACAATGGTTCCTACTCTAATTCTTCTGAATATAACCCTGTCACCATTTCTTTGCCCTTATAGGTGCTCATTTGGTCTCCCAGTTTCTAAAATTGTTCTCTCTTATGAAAATATAAAACTTTATAGTTATGTCAAAGCCTTGTCTTAAGGTACTCATATGTTATTTCCAGACATATTTTTTCCATTATTTCAGGAGTTTTGTTGTACGATTCTAATCAGCTCATGGCTGCAGTTATGTCTGTCATAATATTTTTTCTGAACTTCATTGTTTTCCCATCGTGGCGCATGACAATCAATGTAAAAGTGTAATTTATTGATATGGCCAAACAACCTGATATTTTTCCAGAAACCATGCTTCAAATTCTTAAGCTCTCTTTACTATTCACTATTACAATGTATATGTTTTGGATTTATATAAGCTACTTTCTATCTATGACTTCGTGAAAGTTTCCAAAGTTATGTTTAACGGAATTCGCTGATATGGGTTTTTCGTATTTATGCTTATTTATGATTTATATGACATATTTATTGAATTTATTATGAGTACATGGTTTAAGAGTTTAAATATTTGGTTGGATAGTTACATTATATCCTGGTTAAACACTGTCGGACTTTCATAATGACTATGCCAGGATTTTGTCCTGTAAGGCTTGTCTTCTTAATATTTATACATATAATATTTCCGGTTGGAACTGCCTCTCGATGACTGGGTTCACTCGACCCTACCAAGATGCTAACTTGTCCACGACTAGGGTTCTCAACAACCCATTACCAAGTTGTTGTCAGGTCCTTTCCTTTATTATAAGGACAAGTTAAGACCCCTGTATTATTAACAATTCCCCTTTTATTTATAATATCACTTCTGGTTTCCAATCCAAGAACATAGAACAAGGTTTTTGTTTCTATTAGTTACATCTGTAAGAGAATATTCAGAGACTATCTTAGATACTAATTTTCACAATTTTTATACACCATGTTGCGCGTGGAATCCCCCCCAAGGCATGTTTTGGGGCTTAAAGCCCAAGTTTTGACCAAGTCCATTGTAAATACTCTATAATTTGTGGGTGCAGAGCGCTAAGTCCTAATAGAGTCACAGGGTTGTCCGTCCTTGTTTTTGTAATGTAATGTCAGTTTGAAAGGTCTACCCATGGTCCAGATTGTATAAATAGAGCAAAGCTATAAGTGTAGAAAATAGTTAAGAAGAAGCGAAAAGCATGATGAGTCTAAGGAAGTGATTGAGTCAAAGTGTAAGTTTTTTCTTTGGGTCGTAGAGTAGGAGAAGGCTCTACAACTGAGTGTGCAAAGGCCTAGTAGTCTACAGCTGAGTGTGCAGGGCAGGTCGAGTCTGTAACTGTGGGAAGAATTAATAAAAGAGAAGTTATACCTTATTTCTGTGTATATTTTCCTTTCTTATGTATCATTGGGCATGAATTGCAAGTTTACTATTTATTTTCTATGCGAACTCATATGAATGTGTTGTATAAATAAATATAACATAAGGCACCCATTTAGGCGAAGATAACTAACTAGTGTAAGAAGATAAGTAAGATCTCAGGTGTGACTTAGGGAAATAGTGCAGAGTGTCCCTCCAACAACATGGAAGCCCCACAGCCCCTAGTTAGGGCTGCGCGAAGGTGAATATACCAGGGTGCAAAGACCAGGGAAGTGCGCACAATAACCTATGCACAGGGATTAACAGTTGGACTGAATCAACCCCTCAGACATCTCAAGGGTGCGAAAACCTGGTTCCGGCACCCTTCCATACTAATTCGGGTGAGAGCTTAGTACACGCTCCACGGACCGCTACCGAAAGGGCTAGTAGTACAGGGATTTGTTTCACTAATTAACTTTGAGCCTGGGTCTAGCCGCAACAAGCCAACAAATGGTTCCATTGCCAGGGCTGAGATCTACATAGAGATATCTAATGTCATATCACTAGAATCCAACTAAGAAAGGAATTGAAGATTGGTTGGAAAGGAAGATTCATGAGTTCGCGGTGTAGGAGAACAGGAATCCATGACTATCAAAAGAAGAGTGGTGAGACTGCTACTTATACACAGAGATCCTCGAAATTTTCTTCGCGTATTTCCCTACTGAGATATACAAGTGGATCATGAAGCTAGTAGATAGCCAAGGAAGGTGCAAGCTCGACAAACCTATTGCTTGGACCCCAGAATTGGTGCGCAGATTGGAAGCATTGGAGGATAAGATCGCATGCGCTATTAATCAATGGATCGATCAAATTATAGGAGGATTCATCACTGAGTTCGCGGTAGATACTTTAGTCAACTATAGCGAGGCAGAGCGACGCTTCCTCAAAGGACCGTGAGGTAAGTACGTTCAGTCTTTAAACACTTGGATTAAAATGTTACTTTGTGAAAAGTAGGTTATGTGAATAAATTGATGTTTGGGGCTATGCGAAGTGGGAGAATTTACAAAAACGAAGGTAGTGCAGAACTAGAAACTAGCCCCTTGATTTCACCTCTGTGAGGGGACGAGGAAGAGCTCGTGAAGGTCTCACCAAGAAGTGCGATCGATTTGATAAGACAGAGGATTCTACACATACCACTCCCACCAACACTACTGCCAGTTTCACCTTCTTCAACCCCATCTTCGCCCATATCACATCCGCCACTGTGAGTTAATATGGCAAGCACGATAAATTTGCCAGTGTTCAAGGGAGTAGGAAATGAAGATCCATACTAGTTTTGGTTTGTGATAAAAGTTGTATGGGAAGCGTAGGGAGTTATGAATGATAATATAAAGAAAGCAATGTTGGTCAGTGCTCTGCAGGATTGTACACTCACCTGGTACATTAAGTATTCCAATGACAATCCGAATGCGGGGATCACGGATATCCAAACTACGCTAAACAAAAAATTTAGCAGGTTGAAGTTAGAGGCACAATCGATCCTTGGGTTCAAGGAAACGAAAATGCTACTAGGCGAGACCCCTTAGGAGTTGGATTGGAGCTGAAGTGCACAATTCGGGAAGCTAACATGACATTGACGGATGGACAACACCACGAAAGGTTTGTAGCATTGTTAACGCCGCATCTGAGGAACGCGCTATCACAACAGAGGCTAACAACTCAGGCCTAGGCCTTGGAGATCGAGATGAGACTACACGAGACCCCGATATAGGATGCCAACCTGGGAGTTCAATATATTCACGCGCAATTGAAAAACTTGTTCCTTGAGATGCAAAGTTTGAAACAAGACAAGACAGCTCGCCCAAAAGTGTGCGACGAGGTATGGTGCGTAAAGTGAAAAGGTTAGGGACATGACAAGGACCAATGCTTAGTGTTCGCAAATTACGGGAGGAGGACCAATGCCATTGAGACTAGAGGCACAATCAGGACCTAATGCAGTGCCTGCGTTGTGGTGCCCAATTTGTTAAATAGGAGGAAAGCATGCTACGGATAAGTGCCATCTGTTGCAAAAGTACAGCCAGAATTCAAAACAGGTTTTCTGTAATTTATATAGATCAATGGGACATGATGAGTGCACCTGTAGAAGTTATGAGCTGATGATGGATAGGAATCCTGCCTACAGAGTTCAGGCTGAAATACGGCCCCTTGACTAAAATGCAGGGATGGTACAAATCAGATTTCAGGGGCGCAGACAAGGCTGAGGTGGAGGAAGACCTAGAAGAGGTCATGGATAACTCATATGTTACAATTGCGGAGGGCCAGGACATTATGCCTGTGATTGTACGAATCTAACGCATCCATCGTGCTTGTATTGTACATTGTTTGATCATGAGATGGAGGATTGTCCGACACTAATAATGCGGCTTCATGATAAAGGAGCGCTCCAATCTCCCCCAACTTAGAACCTGCAAATGATGAGGTCTGAGCCATGCAAGGAAGACCCTAATGTGAATATTGTGCTCCGAAGTGGAATTACCATAGGGGATGACAAAGGCAAGCAACCTAAAGATAGTACTTGGGTTCGCAAGGCTCTGACGAAAGAACCAGAGTTTGATTTGGAGCATGTTAAGGAAACCTTCATGGAAGCCAAGAAGAGCTTTGCTGATGCCTCCACTTCAAGAAGAAAAGACAGACCATAGCCGGAAATGGACCCATCGATGCTCACGATGTTCCTGGAAACACGTATGAAGCTGTTGTGCGACAACAAGGCTATAAAAGGACTACAAGAACTTATAAATAGATGCGTTGGGACTGTGCCAAGAGAACCACGCGTAGTCTGGAAGATTGGAAAACACGTGATGAGGACGGGAAGGGAGATGAGATTGACGATGCAAATTGGAGAATATGAGATGGACCAAGTGATTTTGGACCTAGGATCAAATGCGAACATTATGCCAAAGCAAACATGGGAGCGCATGGGGAGGCCTATGATATAATGGTCTGCTATCCAACTACAAATGGTGAACTAGCAGAAGATCCTACCTATGGGAAGGTTGCAGGGAATCACAGTGGATATCGAAGGATTAAGCGCGCTAGCAGATTTCGAAGTGATAGAGATTGATAGCAATCCCTACCCAGCACTATTAGGAATGGATTGGGCCACTAACATGAATGGGGTGATAAATATGAAGAAGCACAAGATGATTTTTGAGAAAAAGTCTTTGCATGTAGTTGTACCGTTGGACCCTCCAGAAAGATCGCTCTACATGGAGCGAGTGCGTGACTATGAAAGTGACAATGACTTGGAATGCATCTATAAGATCACTACGCGAGAGCACGACTGGGTAAATCCAATCGTGGATGGACGAATCTCATGGGAGTGTGAGAGCTCCTGTACATCAGATTCTGACGAAGAGATAGAGTGATGACAGAACTGGTTAAATGAGGTAACTACGCTGAACTGTAACATGGTGATGAGATCGTTGCACTGTATATCAATAGAGGTAAGGTATCTACCTATGTATGATGGATTAAGCGAGGTAGATGACTTCCTGAATGGATTTGAAAGAGAGGTGTCAAAACAACAACATCTGAAAGCTTTGACATGGGTATTGCGCACTACGCTCATGCGCTGGTGGGGTACTCACCAAGGAAGCTTTGAGGACTGGCGTGAATGCAGGAGAATGATGCACATTTGGTTTGGGAAGCCTCAGATGTGATTCATAGACTAGAAGACCGGAAGGAGAGATCCACCCATGCAGCTTTCCAGATGGGTGTAGGCATATGTTACAAAACCTGTGCGGATGCATACAAACTTTGCGTTAAGAAACATGGTCAGTAAGCATGTGCGGGCGAGGAAATTGCGCGAATGACCTCTCAGGTTGGAACAACAGAGTATGGAAAGAGTGGGTGGGTAGAAAGTTATCCACGCAGAAGTCTTTAAAAAAGTATGTGAAGCACTAAAAAAGGTACACTATGTGCAATGAACTGATTGGAACTTGTGCGTACCAGTGGTTTTGTGGGCTTATAGGACAATGTGCAAGAAAATGACGAAGGAGGCACCTCCAAGGCTGGAGTGGGGAGTGAATGCTATAATCCTCATAGAATATAAAATGCCTTATTCACTCATAGCAACACTAGTAGATACGACGGTTCGTGGAGCCTTGTAAGAAGGGATCATGCAACTGAACAAAGCAAAATGCTTGGGACCTGAGGAAGAAATCCGACAAGGTGATCTTAGGCTCCAAGAACTTATGAAAGATAAGATGCGATTAAGGGGGAAAAGTGCTTTGTTGGAAGCAAAAGCCAAGAAGCTTGAGGGCGGGGTCAAGAGGGATTTTCTCGATAAAGAACCTAGGGTGATAAAACAAGGCGCGCACAATCACATCAACGAATTTGGGGACTATCGCCAAGAATTGATCAGCCTAATGCCTTGGATTGGACCACATATTACTAAACGGATCAACCATGGTGGCGTGATGCTAATGATAACGTGTGAAGTGCAACCAATAACAAGAAAAGGTGGGTATTTTCCAGGAAAAATGATGGATGACTGGATGAAACCATATACAGGTGGTGCAGCCACCTTACTAGTCATGGGGAGTACAGTATTAGTGCTACAAGCAGTTGAAAGGACGCATGGGACTATAAACTACTATGCTTGGAAGCTGCGTGCAGAAGCTAAGTGTCACACGGACCGCGACTGCGCATGGGGGGTTTTGCTGCCATGCGGATTGGCTGGGAAGTGACCGTTGGAGTCACTATTCACGATGTGATGCTTGACTTGAGACCAAAGGGAATGGGTGGAAGGAATTTAAGACACACTTTATGGGAAAGATTTGGGAAATATGCCACTAAGGGAGTATTAATGAACTAGATTTGGGGGCAATGGTCGAATTTAAATTCAAAAGATGCTATAAATCACAAAGGGCTACCCAGCAAACAACACTTGGTCATTTATGAATTGAACTGTCATATGCCTCGCGTTCTCTAAGCCGAGACCTATTTGCCCTATGTAGAGCATTGATTGAGCCCCTGATTGTGTGATTGAGAGATTTATAGACTAGCAAGATGATCACATCAGAAGAAGCTAGGGGAATTATATAGATGACTCCCGAAGAGGCTGTGCTGGCCCTGATTGTGGAAGATGCCCCTAAAGGTGCCAGGATTGTGGCAGAAATCCCTAAGTCACCACGCATGCCGAGGCCAAAGAAGGATAAAGAACCAATGATTTCGGTGCATGTGTCCCCACAAAACCTGCTGCGCACCAGATTAACAATGGAGGAGAAAGGGAAAGCAGTTAAATTGGAAATCAATGAGAAGGAGGAAGACTTGGAGGACCTCATAATTGAAGGAGACAAGGATGAGGGCATGGAGGAAGAAATTGAGCTTGTGCATCCTCCAACAAAGCTACCTGCATATATCCCCCAGCGTAAGGGGAAGGAAAAAGTGCCCAGGGAGCTCGACAAGAGTAGGAGCTCTCTATAGACTCTGCTCCTCCCGGACGACATCATCTTCAAGGGCACGCACTTGGGACAGGTGCCAAGTTTGAAATTTGAATATTAGAATCTCGCTGACCATGAGAAGTTCCCTCATCTAGAGACCACGTAACTAATGAAGCCCAAGCAGAACACTGCGGTGGAGGTTATCTAATTAGAGCTACAAAAGTGGTTACACAGAGTAGAAAATGCAAGGCTATTAAACCTGCTCTGGGTGCTGCATTTCCACCGTGCCCCAATAACGATATTCATCATTAGGTAGCTACTCTACTTGGTGCATGGTGGGTGTTTGTGGCTAGAGGAGCCCATCCCCATCACAGACCAATTAATCCACAGCATTACCTGACTCCCATGCAAAGGAGAGGACGCCGCAGACATCTCAGAGGGGAAGAGCAGTGACTTGGCCATTGCGGAGGCCATGAAGAAAAAGTACAAGCTAGAAAAGAAGAAAAGGGGCTACGCCATATCCAGCATCAACAACAAAATCATTTAAAGTGGTGACCCAAATACTGGCGAGTAAAGTTATGCGCAAGTATAGTGTAGATGAGGTACCTGCGCCAGTCGTGGCACTTGCTGAGCAGTGCATAGTGGGGGTCTAGTTTAATTGGTACAAGTTCTTATGTAAAGAGGTCTTGGAAAATTGTTGCGAGGCCCAAGAACAAGGAAAAACGTTCCACTATGCATCGCTTATGCTATCAATAGTGTTGGTGGCAAGGGAACTGCCGGAGGACAACCAGTATCCCACAATTGATAGGGATCTACTAGAGGCCGCAAAGTACGCCTCGTTGTGGGCTACGAAAGATGTGAACTGGATCCACAATAGCAAGATATTCTGGGTGTTCATGGAGATGAACATCAGAATGGGGAATAACCACAAGATGCAGTTATCACCCACTGTCTACAACAACCTGCAAAGTTTTGCAGCATTTAAAGCAAACTTCCACAACATATATATCAGAGCACGCAAGGACCTGGCCAAGAAATGAAATGATCTACCCTTCATGGGCACAGATGATGTAATTTTTGATGTACTGGAGACATGGCCATCAGAGTGGCGCACCCCAAACATCGCGGTGGTAGAGAAGTCTGTTGCACAGAAGAAGAAAGAGGAGGCCAAATTATGCATGGCACAGTTGGTAGAGGAGAAAAGGTAGGAAGCCATGGCAGCAAAAGCGTAGGAGGAGTGGAATGCTATGCAGACAACAACAAAACAGAAAAAGTCCACAACAAAAAACTTTTCCTGATGATGAACCACACTAGTTGGTTCGAAATGTGTCGACAAAGGTTTTCTACATGTGATTTACGCCGAAACTCTTCTTAAAAACACAAGAGACAACCGAGAAGGTGCGCGAGGGCCAGAAGTCACATTCGCATGGGAAAGAGAAATAAATGGAAATAGAGGAAGAGGAGGGTGGCGTGAACCCACAAACAACGTCAACACTACTGAAGCACCAACGCTCGAGTGAGTGGATGGGGCCGTAAAAGAAGGTGAAAGCATCTAAGTTTTTGATCGACCCGATCACCCTCACTAAGGGTGATCTGCATGACATAGGTGAAATAGTGTGTGACGTCACCACAGAGGCCCTCCAGAATTTTGCAGAGGAGAATCAGATTGTGTTGGGGGCCCTGAGAGCGCAGATTTAGGAGTTTCAGGTGCGCACTCCTCAGGATGGTACCCTTTTGACCAGCCTTAGAGTAGGTACAACTGTAGCTGAGAAAATGCTATGCGCTTGGATGACCAACACCATAGTGCTGCCAGAGGGGGCACTGGTTACAAAAAATGAGGACAATAGGCCTATAGATAGTGCACTCCAAGGGATAGGGACCAACATGGCTGCACTCCTGTGGGAGATGCTCTATGTGCTACAGGATGGGATTACTGCAGAATTTTGGGCTAGGGAGAGCCGCACGTTGCAAGTGCTGAGCGAGCAAAACATCAACATGGAGCAGTTGAGCTTGCAGTACAAGTAGATGGTACATGTACTGGAAGAAGCTTGTCAGATGGTCCTTGAGCTGGCCATCCCAACAAACACACCAGTAGAGGCGCGCATCCACAGATTAGTAGCAGGGGTGTGTGAGGTGCGAGAAGAAATGACTAGGGTTTAGCTAGAGCTGATCCTTTAGATAGCAGAGCTGTGGTTGAAGGCGCAACCGTCCACCCCTCCAGAAGTAATAGAACAGCGCGCTAGCGCTATTACATTAGGGATGGAAGAGATCAACAGTGCAGTAAGGGACTGCACCAGGATGTTGGAAAAGTCCTTCAAGGTCCTCAACAATTTGCAAGAGGACCCTAACATCCAACGCTTAGAGACAGAGGTGCGCAAGCTCTAGCAGCAGTATGACAACGTCAAAGGGACTGTGCAGATGGTGGCCCTCACTCAGAGGCTCGCGCGAATGCAATAGGCCAAAGCGCTGAAAGAGCAGGTGGACGCAACACGACACAGAGAAGCAGTCTTGAAGGTGCACATTCAGCCTTGGATGGACGAGGCCTTCATTATTACAACAACAATTAAACGCAAGATTGCACGAATGTAGGGGATGTAGGAATAGGTCCAAGGAAGTAGTTCTGACACTATGGTCTTAAAACAATGGGTACAGGAGATTCAACAGGTAGCCGCTCAGTGTGTCGTTGACCCTACAACTATTCGAGCAGAGTTGGAAGGACTCCATGCGAAGATCTCCGTAACGATAGAGTGACTCGAGGGTGAGTCACGATGTTTGTGTTGGGGGCTTGTTGGGCATGGAATCCCCCCTAAGGCATGTTTTGGGGCCTAAAGCCCAAGTTCTGACCAAGTCCATTGTAAAGACTCTATAATTTGTGGGCATGGAGCGCGAAGTCATAATAGAGTCACGGGGTTGTCTACCTTTATTTTTGTAATGTAAAGTTGATTTGAAAGATCTACCCATGGTCCGCAGACCATGGGATTGTATAAATAGAGCGAGGCTCTAAGTGTAGAAAATAGTTAAGAAGAAGCGAAAAGCATGATGAGTCTAAGGAAGTGACTGAGTCGAAGTGTAAGTTGTGTCTTTGGGTCGTAGAATAGTAGAAGGCTCTGCAACTGAGTGTGTAGAGGCCTAGTAGTCCGCAGCTAAGTGTGCAGACCCCTGTAGTTGAGTGCGTAGGGCAGGTCGAGTCTGTAACCATGGGAAGAATTAATAAAAGAGAAGTTATACCTTATTTCTTTGTATCTCTTCATGTCTTATGTATCATTGGGCATGAATTTCAATTTTAGTATTTATTTGCTGCGCGAACTCATATGAATGTGTTGTATAAATAAATATAACGGAAGGCACCCATCTATGTGAACATAACTAACTGGTGTAAGAAGATAAGTAAGATCTTGGGTGTGACTTAGGGAAATAGTGCAGAGTGCCACTCTCTAGCAGCGTGGAAGCCCCACAACCCTTGGTTAGGGCTACGCGAAGGCAAATATATCAGAGCACAAAGGTGAAGGAAGCGCGTGAAGTAACCTGTGCGTAGGGACTAACAGTTGGACCAAATCAACCCCTCAAACATCTCAAGGGTGTGGAAACCTGGTTCTAGCACCCCCCCATACTACTTCGGGTGAGACCTTATTCCACGCCTTGTGGACTGTTTCCGAAAGGGCCAGCATTAGAAGGATTTGTTTGGCTAACTAACTCTGAACCTGGTTCAGGCCCCAACAAGCCAACACACCACAACACAACATAAAAACAATCAAAAGAAGAGTAGAACATATACAATAAGGCTAACTCATTTTCTAATAAGAACCAGTCTTTATGCCAGGCCCACTCTGTGTTTAACAAACACACCACTTTATTGATATTTCACAATATTCTTCAACTTGTTTTTCCCTATGCCAAGAATTGCTAAAATACTTATCTCTGGTACTAAGCTATCCGATAAGCCACTCAAGAGACCACAACTAGCTGACCTCGATAACGACAACGATGTTTGTTCCTCTCACTCGCACTTCTTTGATACCAGAACAGTCCTTAAGAAATCACCCTTCCAAGAATTCTTGGGCATCAAGACCCCTCCAAGGTCTAACTTGAGCACTTTTACACTCACAGAAACTCTAAAGTTTCCACTGGCTCTCTATCCAACACAAGAACACCTCATGGGAAGCGTCTTGCCTCTCACACAATGTCTTGTGTAAATTTTCAATATTTCCATCTTCCCTATTACAAGATTCCTCGAAGTTTTCGTCCTTTTCTTCCTTTCTAACTCTGTCTTTATGAGAGACTCTTTCATAGAAAGGGAAGATAACTGTCTCTTCACTATTTTGGTAAAAGAATTTACTTAGGTTTTTTCCAATAAGTTTTCAAGATTCACCTTTTCCCAAGATAAAGACAATTAGTTTTAACATCAAAATTCCTAAAGAAAATCTCATTATCAAAATTCCCTTAAGGTCTTTTATACCACTTATTTATATATTTGTAAGTCTTTAAACAATAAGATAAGTGAAAATAACTTCATAAATATTTACATTAACCGAGGTTGTTATAATATTTCTTAGTCGTTTTGACTCCACCACTCACTACTACTCAAGTGGAAGATTGGGTGATCTCAATAAAAAGAAAATTTTGTCTCTGAAGATTTGTGTTGTGTCCTCTCGAGTTGAATATGCGCACACCGATCTTATTCCAATGAGTCCCAGTCCCCATCCTAATGTCTAGGGTTGTGACTATATACAATCTATAAAATCATCTTGCACGGTGGGTAATTTCATTTCATGAATTTGAATACTCTATTTTAGTGGTGAGAGTGCAGTTTAGTTTAACTGAATCTAGTGGATATATATATATATATACTTACTGATTCTTGAAATAAATAATTTAAAGCTACATTTTTCAAATTTTGATTTTTTTCCCTCTTCCATCTAGTTATCTTATATATATATATTTATCAATTTAATATTTCTATTTTGGTTTTCAAAATTAGAAGATGTTTTTGTTATCTTGGAAAATTGAAAATCTAATAATACTTATATGATGTATATCTAATTATGTATATACTTAGATTATGTATATCTAATAATACTTATTTCTTGCGCAAGGTAGTAATACTTTCTCATTTGAAAAATAATTCATGGATCCATTACAATGGTACATTTTTTGAGCGGAAATATTTTGTTCGGTAAAAACAATAAAACGTAATAGTTTCATTTTGATGCTTAAGCATTTTACATTTATATTTTTCACCTTGATTTGACTATCACCGCTAAAATCTTACCTCCAAACTTTCCAGTACGCTAAAAAAAGATCTGGATAAAGATGAATCTTCCTAATATTATAACTTGATTTGTTCCGCTTTGATTTGATTATTACAGTCAATTTTTTACATCCAAACTTTCAAGCTAGCTGAGAAAGGTTTTGAATAACGTCGAATTTTCCTATTTTTATGGTATTAGTATAGATTTATTTTAAAAACACATGTAGTATAGTATGTATTTAGAGGTATCAAATATAATTAGGTGCAAGTTTTTTTTAGTGTAAAATTTGAAAAGATGGATTTAA
The DNA here is from genome assembly GCA_000404065.3 of Pinus taeda. NCBI lineage: Eukaryota > Viridiplantae > Streptophyta > Pinopsida > Pinales > Pinaceae > Pinus > Pinus taeda. The sequence continues at coordinate 85,919 of APFE030613936.1, forward strand.
TCCCTCACATTTCTTAGAGATCCAAATAAGTATAAGTTTGTAGTTTTTATATCTATATTTACTAGCAATTGCACCACATGTTGCAAAAGAAAGAGTGTAAGATGATAACAACATAGGAAACCATAACATAGAAGAAATAATTTTTTTTATGCTATTTGTTTCTTTGTTGGCATTTTTTTTTTTTTAATCATATGTTATGTTTCAGGGAGATTCCAACTAGACCAATGTTAAGAAACAAAGTAATTCACAACACCTTAACTCCAAAGGATTTATGAAAATGCTCATCATTAAGATTCATGAACTGCACCATTCCCAATTGTTCTAAGTAAGTGATTTAAATCAAACATTTCATAGCATAAGTAATCTCATACCACCATTAATTTACAATGCAATGAATAATAGTTTTTGTTAAAAGGGATTCAAGATATTGTATGTGCATTTTGAGTCATTCTTTATATCAATTCCAACATGTTGTGACAATTTTGTTTTTGTGATAAAAAATATACAAATTTTTAAGGTGGTATTTGATGTGCACTAAAATACCTATGAGGTCAAACAATGAATATATCTCATTAGCAGTCTGACAAAACTCTTTCAAGGTAGTTGCTGTGTTTTTCCTTCTATGATTGTTTTGAAATTGTTGGTGTATAAAACATAATCAAGGAGTAATGGTTGTATCTTTTAATCAGTTGTAGTAAATGCCACTTAATGACTTAAGTCATAAGTCATAAATGATTATAGATTAATTTACTTAGTTTTCCGATTTTCAAATTGTAATGGTTGTATCTTATGTTAAGTTTTGATAGAATAATTTACTTAGTCTTCCAGGTTTCAACTTGTAATGGTTATATGTTATGCTCAGATTTTGACCAACACCATCCCGATGGAGGACATATCATGTAAAATTCAGTCTATGTAGAACTTGGTTATCCGTATTATTTCGAGAAAAGATTGACAATGGCATTTTAGATGGTTTGTATATGTATTTTGTTGAAGCTTGACATTGAATTTTTTATGGTTTCTATTTGTATTCAAGTGATGTGTTGTGTGATGCTAATTTTCCCATCACTTTTAAAACAATTATGTTGCACAAGTTTCTGTATGAGCTCATTTCAGATCTTTGAGTGTTATTATTTTTGGGACATTGACATTTTTGATGGTTTCTATACTTATTCCAGTGATGTGTTGTGTGATGCTAATTTTCACATCATGTTTAAAAAAATTATGTTGCATAAGTTTATGTATGACTGAGCTCATTTCAGCTCTTTGTATGTTATAATTTTTACAATTGTGATGCTAGGTGACTACATCTATGGCATGTTTAGGAAAGTTTCTTTCAAAATTCCATGAAAAAACACCATAGATGAAGAGTGCAGTCTTATTCTCTTTTTTCTTTTTTTACATCATGGGAACTTGCTCTTTACTTCACTGCACAATTGTGGCCAACCTCTATACCTTCATTGCAAGCAACTTCCTTCCAATAGTCACAATACCAAATTATTTTGAAGAGATATTTATTACATTAATATCACATTTAACACACAATAGAGTCACATATTTACAACAACAAAAAAATAGAGTCACACATTTATAGCAATAAAAAAGTTTATTATAATGGAATGTTAATGATGCATGATTACAATTCACATTTAATTGGGAAATAACAATATCTAAACTAATAATGATTTAAAAAAATACATTGTCAATTAGTATTTATCTCAGAAATAACAACATCTATTCTAATATTGATTTAAAAAAATACACTCAAATAATAGAAGTGAAAATATCATTGTAGGGAAGAGAACATACACAAGGTTTTTTTATTTGGAGGTAAGATGTTCTGAGAGCTGAGGAAAGAGATCATTTCATTTCATTTCATTTTTAAGAGTTCATTTCATTGGTTTAACATCTGCAATATGAATTTTCCAAGTTCTTTTGTATCAGGCTTATATCCAAATAAAAAGAGCCTGGCTACTTCAATCTAAATTAAAGTCAACACAAATCATTTTTAATTTCGCACAAGAAATATACGTAATCTGAAAATATAAAAACTTAAAACATATGAATATATTTTTTAGAAAATGTTTAATTTCTCATTTACACATTTATATAAAAAGGAAAAAAATGTTCAATTTTTTCTAGTAAAAAATGGATTTAATTCTAATGAAGCAAAGGAGTCCACACTAAATAATGAATAAAAATGATCAACACTAATGTAAATTTTGTTTTATTACACATATCAAAAGAGTCCATACTAAATAACAAGTAAACATTATGAACAATAATGTAAATTTTGTTTTATTACACATATCGAAATTTGTTTGACAATTTAAAGGGATTGAAAGAAGAGCATCATTGCTCTTCCTCAAATATGGAAACATAATTATTGGCAATGACCTCTTACAATTTTCAAATTTGAGGTCATCTCAATTTTCACAAGTTTGAACAAGAGAATCTATAGAACATGGATTTAATGAATTTTAAAGATGGACTTGAAAATTAATCCATGACTCACTTTGATTTATGCATGTTTGCATCAAGGGGATGGTTCCTTTCTCACTATTTCCTTACAACACGCGGTTCTTAATGTAAATTTTCCTCTCAATTGATTAGTACCAATGATAGATTCTATTGTGGCTGGAATTCCTAATGTTCTAAACAATTCTTGATCATAGTGCTAAATGAGGTCCATTAACCACAACTAATCTCTAACCAAAAAATCAATAGTAAAAGTTGTCAGGTTCAGTAGCTGTCAAATACAAGTACCTACATTTCTGTTGAAACAAGAATAATAACATCCATAATGTCGATCCTTTTGTCATACAAATTAAAAAATCAAGACCTGAATACCCTAACTGTTGTGAAGCAAAAATATTAAAACTTCCCAATTAAAAAACCCAAAGTTTGCAGTCTATCTTCAAAGCCTTAATTTATCCTGAACGAAGCCATTACTAGGAAATGATTTATGCTAATGGATGCAACTAATCTCCGACCAGAATATGAAGAGAAAATTTGTCAAATTTCCCAAAAAAAACTGTTACATTTTTACAAAATGTTAAAAGGCACAACAACAATATCATAATTTCATCCAGCAGAAGAATAATGTTATCTTCTTTGATGCACACTTCTTAAATGAATGACTAAATCATCTCTAGATGATGTCAATACTGTGGATTAGATACCATTAAAATACCATAGATGTTGTCATCCTACGACGTAAATTCACTAAATATGCTTTACTTGCTAGGCATTTTTGAGCAACTTCCAATGGATACAAGCATGACTGTTAAAGAGTGGGGCCTCATGTTCGAAACACATGAGTGAAGAAAATTTATTTTCTTATTTACTTCTAATAATAGTCACTTAGAGAATGGAGTTGTAGAATATGACAGGATTAGGTTCGATGGAAATTTCAACCTTTAACATTGACTTATCTGATTAGGTGGAAATTAGAATAGATGTTTAGATAAGATACTGAAACATTAAAATGCAGTTCTAAGGTTGACATGTTGGTCCTTTTAATATATGTATGTGTGTGTGTGTGGGGAAAGGGATCCCATATGACATCTTAACTCATCGATGTACATCACTACAACAAAACCAACGATTTACACAAGATTTAGCACCAGATTTTACAATTGGAATGAGCAACCTAGCACTAAATTTGACTCTATTGTACAATTTTTAAAGCGTTCTTTTTGAAGCTGGACTTTGCATCATTTTTCATTCCATATTTTGCATCCTTTTTACACCGGATTATGCATCATTGTTTGTGTCAAATTTTGAACCAAGATTTGCATCTAATTTTATGACAAATTTTGCTTCTACTTTTGTGCCATTTTTTGCATCTATTTTTCATTGTTCTTTGCTTCCTATTTTGTGTCATTCTTAACTTAGATTTTTGAGCCATATTTTGCATCCAATTTAGCATCTTTTTTGGCATCCATTCTATACCAAGTTTCGCATCTAGTATTACACCAAGTTTTGCATCTAGTCTTACACTAGTTTTTGGATCTAATTTTGTATGTAGTTTTGCACCAGTTTTTGAGCCTATCTTTGCACCATGTGTTCAATTTAATTTAGCACCAAATTTTGCATCAGTTTTTGTGCCCATTTTTGCATCTTTTTTTTGGACCATTTCTTTACATGTACTTTTACATTTGATTTGTCTCCCTTTTTCACATCCCATTTTGCACCATATTTTGCAACATTTTTCAGCATCCAGTTTTGCATTGTTTTTAACACCATTTCTTGCATCCAATTTTATATCATTTTGAGCATCTAAATTTGCATCTATATTTTCATCCTTTGTTAAGCCATGTGTTGTGTCCAACTTTACATCCCATTTTGTGTCTACTATTACATTCAATTGTGAGCCATTTTTTACGTCCACTTTTGCACCAAGTTTTACATCACTTTTTGCATACAACTTTGCATCTCAATTTGCATCCAATTTTGAGCTAGTTTTAAGCCATTTTTGCACTTTTTTTGTGTCTACTTATGTGTCCAATGTTGTAGCATTATTTACGTCCACTTTTTCATCCACTTTTTCATCCTTTTTGGTATCTAATTTTACATCATTTTCACCATCCAAATTTGCATCATTTTTTTGCCTCATTTTGTGCCCACATTTTCATCTCATTTTGTGTCTAAGTTTGAGTTTGAAATTGCATATGATTATCCATCATTTTTGTCATCCAATACGACATCCTTAGTTTCACCATTTTCTAGCCCCATTGTGCATCTTGTTTTATGTCTTTTATTACTTTTTTTTTCTTTTTTTGTGCCCAAGTTTGCATCCAAAATTTAGAACAGTGATTTACGATTATGGACCTTTCATGGCCTTCACCATTTCATATATAAAAATATGACTTTTGATGATGTCCCTTTAATGACTATCACTATTGATACATATATATGGATGTATAGGGATCATCACCATTCCCCATGAATCTTAGGTCACAATGGAATCAAAGCACCAACCACCTACTTGTAAAGAAGGTACTCTTCCATTGAGCTAGCACCCTTCAAAGAATTATAATTTGAAACTTTACAAATTATAAATTCTAAAACTTTAATTAAATTATAAAATAATCAACTCAAAAGGGAAACTATAGATACTAAACAACAATTATAAATTTATATGTGATGCAAATTCTAATAGAACCTAATTAAAGTATCTTTGCACTAGGATCTAATAAATTGTCAATATAAAACTTATTATCTATGTAAAGAAGTTGATATTGTAGGTTTTAACCTTGTACAGAAATTACCTGCATACAAATTCTAAAACACAGAAAATAAAAAATGCGAGATCATAACACATAAAACACATATACATAGAGATTTTCCCCTGAATCCCACAACTAGGACTACCAACTTGATTTTTCATTATGTTCCTTTCAATGTCACAATACATATTTATACATGTCGAAGAATCCAATACCATGGGCTGAAAACCATTACGTCCAATACCATGGACCGAAAACCATTGCGTCCAATACCATGGACTGAAAACCATGACGTCCAAAAAACATGTGCGAAAATCATGCACAAAACCATAGGTCGGTCTGCCCAACCCAACATAGGGTCCAAAACCAAAATTTTCTGGGGCACTGCCTCGGACCCCATAAAGTGGGGTTACGGGTGCCCATCAAATCCCCTGTTAACTACATGGAAAGAATATAACACAACCCAACATTCTCCCACTCGCTGTTTTCTTTCCATAGGGGGCAACAAGAGAGCTTAGTCATTTTCCTAGCCCATAAATGCCCATTGTCTCTCTACACCAAGAGAACTTCTCAAAGCTCACAGATTTTGTCAATGCATCTGCAGTATTCTTCAAAGTGTCCACCTTTACCAGCAACACCTTTTTGTCTTCTATCAGATCCCTCAGAAAATTGATACTGACATCCAATGTGCTTTGTCCTTGAATGATATTGTAGGGTCTTTGCCAAGAAAATTGCACTTTGGCTGGTCACAGCTATCCTTATAGCTTCCTGTTACTAACCTACTTTGAACACAATCTCTCACCAAACTGCTTCCTTGCTTGATTGAGTGCTTGCCATGTATTTTGCTCTGTAGTTGAATAGTTTTGCCACTACAGATTGTTTCTTACTCATCCAACTGACTGCACCTCCAAATAGGTTAAACACATACCCACTTGTAGATCTTCTTTGATCCAGATCTCTAGCCCAATCTACATCAACAAAGCCATGAATATCCAACACTCTGTCTAATCCTAGTCTTCCTTGGTAACATAGACCATAATCACTAGTGCCATGCGAATACCTGAAAACTCACTTCACTGTTGTCCAATGCTCCTTTCTGGTTTTGACATAAACTTGATCAATACTCCCACTGCATGTACAATGTCTGGTCTAGTACAAACCATTACATACATCAGGCTAACGATTGCACTTGCATATTGAACACGAGACATGTCCTCTTCCTCTTCTTGTGCCTTGGGACATTGTTCAACAGATAACCTCACACCTACTGGAATAGGAACCTTCACCGGTTTACTATCTTGCATATTAAACCTCTGTAGTATTGTCTCAACATACTTCCTCTGGTTTAACCAAAGCTTCCTCTTTGCCCATTCTCTTTTAATTTCCATACCCAAAATATAGTTTGCAGCACCAAGATCTTTCATGTTGAATTTGGAGGACAATTGGGTCTTCAAATCCTGGATAATTTCTTTTTCATTTCCAACCAGTAACATATCATCCACATACAAGACTAGATAACTAACATAGTCACCAATTAATTTAAAATACACACAATGATCTGCTTTGCTTCTGGTGAAGCCAAGTCCTCGTATAAATGTATCAAATTTCTGATACCACATCCTTGGTGACTGTTTTAACCCATACAGAGACTTCTTTAACTTGCATACCAGTTCTTTCTTACCCTTCACTGCAAAGCCTTCAGGTTGTTTCATGTAGATTTCCTCTTCTAGATCCCCATGAAGAAATGTTGTCTTCACATCCATCTGTTCTACCTCAAAATCAAAATCAGCAACAACAGATAAAAGTAATCTAATAAAAGTTACCTTGGCAAGAGGAGAAAAAATATCACCAAAATCAATTCTCGGCACCTGGGAATAACCTTTTTCTACCAACTGAGCTTTGTATTTCTCCACTTTTCCTTATGCATTTATATTCTTTTTGAACACCCATTCGCTGCCAATGGGTTTCCTTCCAGCCAGCAACTCCACCAGATCCCAAGCCTCATTTTTGTGCAAAGATGCCATTTCATCAACCATGGCCTCTTTCAAAAGTTTTCCATCCTCTAAATCTGCTGCTTCCTTCACAGTTTTGGGATCATTGTCAGTAATAGATAAAGCAAAATTTGAACAGAAAGCAGATGGAATATACCTTTCAGGCTATCTTCTTTCTCGAACTGATCTTCCCACAACCATAATTTGTGGCTCTTCATATTCTGATTCCTCCTCTGCTGTAGAGTCTGATTCTTCCTTCTTTAGCTCAAATTATATCTTCTCAGGTTCCTTTCGTTAGACTTCACGTTTAATAACATATTTCACCTCTCTGAACACCACATCTCGGTTGTACACAACCTTCCATGTGACTGGGTTCCAAAGCTTATAACCCTTTAAACCATCTTTATACGCAATAAAGATGCACTTTTCAGATTTACTATCCAACTTGGTTTGTTTCTCCTTTGGAACATGTACATATGCATCACATCCAAATGCCCTCAGATGTGAAAGAGAGGGTTTCTTACCAGTCCATACCTCTTGTGGAGTTTTATCCTCCAACGCTGATGAAGGTGACCTGTTGACGAGGTAACATGCAGTATCCACCACCTCTGCCCAGAATTCCTGTCCTAACCCAACACCACTGAGCATGCTTCTTGCCCTTTCCATCAACGTCTTATTCATTCTTTCTGCAACTCCATTTTGCTGAGGTGTATATGGAGTAGTCTTCTATCGTGATATACCACACTTCTTACAAAATTCTTTAAATTCCTTACTGCAAAACTCTCCACCATTATCTGTCCTCAACACCTTTATCTTCTTCTCTGTGTGTCAAAAACTTCAGATTTCTTCTTAATGAAATATATCCATGTATTCCTTGAGAAGTCATCTATAAATGATACATAGTACACAGACTTACCCAGTGATGGAACCTTCATAGGTCCAAACACATCACTATGCACAATTTCTAATATCTGTTTCGCCCTCTTACTACAAGAGGGGAAACTCGCCCTACTCTGCTTCCCATATACACAATTTCCACAAAAATCAAAATCTAGAGAGCTATTACTCATACCTTCTACCATACCTTTACTATGAAGTATCTGTTGAAGGCCCCGAAAATCGGGTCGACAATAAGGGGGATACCTGCCCGGTCCAGAACTTGGTTGGCAGCTGCTTATCCGTTTGGTATAGCAGGTCCGACTGGGGACATGGGACCAGTTTCCCAATTCAGTGTGTGTGTGTGAGAAAGATGGGTGTTTCTGTTTGGATTGGAATACTTCTATCTAATCTAATGCTATGCTATTGTATTCTAATAAATAGAAAAACATTGAAATTTATGCTAACCCGGGGTGTGATCTTTCTTTTATGTGATCTAAAAAGATTTCATACAATAACTGTGATTAAAGATCATTCAGCTATCATAAGAAAAGAATTTGATAAAAATGAGCTACTTCGTATAAGAAGTTAGATGAAACAACTGTTAAAACTTATCGCATAAATGAGCTATTCATATACTAAACATAAACAAATAGTTATCACCGTACAAAAGTGCGAAATGATAACTCAGACATTCATGTTGTAACATATAAATAACTGAAAACAGAATATCGCTTTAACGCATAAGCATAAATGGTTAAGAGATAAAAGTACCATTTTTAACTAGTCCTACTCATGAGCTTCAAGCAATGATTGATTTATCTCTCCTTGATTCAACATCTACTAAGAGTACATAAGTGCAACATCAGTAGCAGATATCAAATGCAAATATCAAATAAACCCTGTTCCATTCATTCACCAAAACCTCCTCTCGGGGTGCAAAAGTGCATGTTCTGAGGACAAGTTTTTGATAAATTTCTGGACCCTTCTCTAAATGCATGAGAAGGGTTTAAATACTACTGACTAATTCTAAAAATAAATTATTACAAAAATAAAGGATGCAGTTTAAATGGCCGTCCTTTTTTCAGGAAATTAAAATGAAATTAAAACTAAAATTAAACTATTTTTGTGCTTGATCTCTGAAATCACATGTACGGAGCATCTGTTTAAGGAGATTTGGGTGGCTGACTTCTGCTTTCAACTGGGCTGAGAAAACAGAATCTATGAGAGCTGGTGCCATCTTTTCGGTTGCATTTATAATGCACTTAACAATCATCCATTGGTTATGTGGCTTTACCAAGTATGTCCAGTAACAATCCCAATTTAACTTACTTAGCCTTTGGATTAATTTAGCCTTTTCTTAAGCTCTCTATTTCCAATCTACTTGTAGCTGTTGAGAATTCGGTAAGTACCACGGGGTAGTCTCTGTAATCAAATTTCCCCTTTGTAAATTTTCATTTACACAATCAATAAGTCTGCTTGCCACTGTGGCTGCTCCTTCTGCTGCTTGCTCTGCTCCCCTGATTTGCTCGTCCCATTGGTTAAAGAGCATTTCCTTGTCATTTTCATTAATCCTTGGTGCACATGCTCTTTTACCCTCCTCTGTCTCTTGCCATACCAAATACTCAGTCACTCGTTTGTCAATCAGATCGTAGTCGCTCCGCAAGTCTACTACTTGATTAGTGGTATTATCACTAATTTCGCAATAATGACTCCACTGTGATATTTTTTGGCCCAATGTTTCTTGCTACTGTAGTAATTGCTCATTCAAGGAAATGGACTCTGTGATGAACTCTTCGAGCTTCAAGTCGTCCTTGTGCATCTCTCTCAAATCCTGTAACTATTTTCCTTTCTCATCCAAACTTTTCTAGTATCTTAACAGCATCTGCTCGAATTCCTGTTGCAACTTTTCAAGCTGTTGCTGTGCTTCGTTATGGACATGGGCTTGTCACAATTGTTGTTGTAGTACTTGTATCTGCTCTTCCCTTTCTTTTAGCAGTTGTTGTACTTCTGATGCTTTGTCGATTGTAGTGGAGGCGTATGCTCCTGCGATCTGAGATAGTTTGGTGAGATTTTCCGTGGGATTGCTTGTGGGATCTTTCCACAAGACATCCAATTGTTCTGTATTTTGAGAGAGAGTGCTTTCCAGTTTCCTTTTCTTTCTCTACTTTCTTACTACCGCTTTATGCTATGGGCTATAAAATACATCTAGGGGAGGGATTTCTTCTACTTTTAGTACAAGCTCAGAGGATGGAGAAATTGGAATATGCTCCACATCCGAGGCTTCGCAAACTGTTCCCGTGACTACTTCTTTTATTATATGTACATCGCTGACATTTGTCTTCATGGTTTGTCCTTCAAGATTGATCAAGTCATTGAAGGTTTCCCATTCTTTATCTAATTCAGCTGTGACAGGTGGTGCTTGGATGACTAGAGGGAGAGGATTTCTTTGAGGGGAGGCAATAACCTGCTGATGTAGAAGCTCTTTTGACTGGGCAGTATCATTCACTGACCCTTCGTTCTTATTTAACTTCATTTCCGGACCTTTTAGAGTGTTCAGACACTTCTTTTTCAGATTTAGACTTAGATCCGTTGGTACTTGAACTTCCACTGAGACCGACACTTGGAGTTGGCTCTCTTGGGGGTTTTAGGCATAGCTTTTCCAAAGGAATACTGGCCAGCCTTCTTTCCCTGTATGTTTTGAACTTTTGAAATTCTTCTGGGGGTAGTTGCAGTTGGGCTGTGTGCAGAATTTCTTCCAATGTGTTTTTCTGCTGAAATAAATCATCAAATAAATCTTTCTCCATAGAATACCTTTATCTTGACTGCTGTTGTAAAATTGTGGGTGACCTCATAAGGGTCAAATGGCCTTGCAGTGAATTTGAAGAGCTGTAAGCACATGATATTCTTTACTTCTGCAAAGGCATGACCTACATCGAATATCGAGAAGGCCCCACAGGCTATAGGAAACTGTGGCCATATAGCCTTCTTTTTGTCTTTTAATTCTTTAGTTAGGCCTCCTCCACAGGTTTGGTAGGCGATCTCTCGGGCTAAGAGTTTATCAGGAATATATATAGGCAGGACATGAGGGGGTATCGAACTTCCAAAAACCCTGACATAAGTAAACATTTCTTCCCCAAACCATCTTGTGACAGTGAGGATGTCTACTTGTGCTTCAAGCGAGCATCTTGGAGGGTATTTATCATACAAAATTCTATACAAGGGCAACATAACTCCATGACAAATTTGGTAAAAATATGGGATGAACTGAGAGTCCCATAACTCTTTGTGATATACATGAATGGGTAGAGGGTATTGTGTCGTCCACTTCCAACCCATAATAGGAAACTTAGAAATATAACATATTGCATCCATTATATATGCAGAAAGGTAAAAAGGAGGATAAATCCTCTGAGCCGTAGATCTTTTGGACCGGTAATTGCCAATGGCTGTGGCCAGGTTATCAGACAAAACTCTAGCCCAATCTACAATGGTGGCATTTGTGGCGGCATCCATTAATGGAAGCCACTCCCATGAAAATTTGTTAATATCTGGCATTCCAAATATTCTACAGAGCATGGCAACAACAAAGCATTATGGAGAGGTAAGGGCACCAGTACTGTACATACCGTGTTTGTCTTTCTTGAGCGGTTCATCTCTCCTAGACCAATCTTTGGTAGTTTATGCCAGGTCCGGATTTTCTTTTACAAAATTCTCTATAAACTGTCTATTGTAGATTACCCGTGGTTCTGGTAGATGATACATAAGCTTTAAATCTCGCGCGATGAACGAACCAATGAGTCCTTGACCATGAACCTTGAACTGTTTATTTTTTATTTCTGCGTTATCCAATATCCATTTGACCATGTCCATGTATGGGAGGATTCTTGGCCTTGCTGCTATCCGATGTAAGAATGAGCAAGCTAGCTCTGTGAGGGATGTTTCAGAAGAGCTTTGTGAACCTGTGACAGCTGTAACCTGCATTACTCTGGGATTTTCCTCTTTGAGCATGTTATACATTCCTTCCCACGTAGCTATCCCCATGTCTCTGTTGCAAGCCGTGTCTGTATACAAGGGTGACATTTTCTCTTCTTCAGAGCTCGGGGCTTTGCTTTTCTTTCCCATTTCAGCCTGTGTATTGTGTTGTATAGTCCTTCGCTCTCCATGCCTACAATTCACAAGTGAGGTGAAATTGAATGACAAGGAAAGGTGATGAGAAAGTTTTAAATGCCGCAGACATACCAAATATACCACCTTATGTGAAATGTTCTTTGAAGAGCACGCACCCATATTTTATTAATAACTGACAGCTAATTCTTTTTATTAGCATTTAAACCGCATGACCATGTGTCAGCTTAGGGAAACTACTTTTCTTGAATAACGAGACCGAAAGATTTGCGATGGAGCGATTTTGCGATTTGCTACTGCAACATCGCAGATCGCGAAATCGCAAAATCACAAAATCGCAGAACCATAATGTCCAAATATCGCAGATTGTGAAATCGCAAAATCGCAACATCGCAGTACCGCAATATCGCAATATCGCAACATCGCAGAATCGTAATATCGCAAATCGCAGGACTATTATGTATGACAAATGTTTTGTTAACCTATTCCTTGCGAGATGCGATGTTGCGATCGGCGGCATCGCACATTGGCAGATCTATTGAAGTGTTTTAAGTAAGTTATGCTGAATGCGATGTGATATTTGGTCGTTATCGTTATCGCGTGAATATTGGGATTGTGTTTGTGAGGTGGCATCCCACTATTTTCTTGCGTTGTGATTTCCCTTGGTTGGGTAATTTTTTACCTTATCATAAACTTAGATTCTAAGAGTTTCCAAGGTGGCTTCCTAAGCTTATGATGGTAACTTCATTTGCGAAAAAGAAATTTAAATGCTACTTTAAATTCTTCAGATTTTAATAACTAAGGGTCCCCCCTTATTTTAGAATAAATAAGGAGGGGGGTTGTTGGTGGCCACAACAATTGGCGATTCACTCGAAAGAACCAGTTATCTTTGTGTTTGATTTGAATTTTCTAAACTTCCAAAATATAAATTTCTCAGAAAGTCAAACTTTATTATAGAAAGATAAAGTACATTATGCTCTAACCTGTCAATGACATTTTGTTTCAGCTATTTTTAACTTTGATTATTTGTTGCCTCAAGTTAGTCCTTGTGTTTACATCAGTCATTACTTGGTTTATAAAGATAAAACAAAGTCTTCTCTGTAAACCAGTTTTTAAAATATGCTCATTTGTCGTAGGTAGAGCCTCTGCTGCCAGCAGGCGTTCATAGCCTCGACAGGGTTACCTATTACCCAACAATGATCCTGTATCCTACTTAAAGAAACCTACAGCTCTCAAAGAAAAATCCACATCCACACTTATTGCTTTAATTTCCTTTTTGTTCTTAAAGAACAATGTCTTGGTTTGGTGGCCAATTTATGACACAGTCATTCACTCGATTTATAGCTTTGCTGAACAAGCTGGCTCGTGATGAGACCGCTTGTGTAATGCCTTATGGGTTTGTGACGGGCGGGCGCCAGGCGACCAGGCGTGCGTGCACACTGGGCGGGCGTGCACGCCCACAAGAAGACAGAGACGCGGGCGACTTCGCATGATATGCAATGTTACACCGAGCTGCAGTGCGACGATAGTTTGCGACTTGGTAAATGCGTGAACGATTGGAGTGTTGGGCAATTTTATATGGCGTTGGAGAGTGGCTTGCACGATGGCAAGGCCGACTCGTTACGACAGCATTTGGGGTTGCATTTGTGGCGGATTTGGGGGTCAGCCAAGGGGCGACCACCCCCACACATAACCACGATGAACGCCTATATGTATACGAGCGTGTGAGCTCATTCCAACATCGAAGAATCATCGCATATCCTCGCAGCACAAGTGGGAACTGCGCACAAGGAAGGAAGTGCGCACCTCTCATGCGCACTTGCCTTGGAGACTTGTACGATTGGGTTGGGACTTGGAAATAAGTCAAAGCTTACGCGAAGGTGGTTCTACATTATGGTTTTGGTTTAGATTTGGCAGAGGGTTATAGGTGGCTTGTGTGAGCACCATTCTTTGTACGAAGGAAGCATAAAACTGTTGTATGGCAAGATTTCCTATCTTTGTAAATTTGGCTAAGTGTTGGCTTGGAGTTTGCCAAGAACACTTGAATTGTAAAAACTGGTATTCTTAATAAACTGTTGGGTAGACTCACATTACGGGGAGTTGCCCATCCCCTTTATACTTGTTGCAATTGTTGATGTTCTTGTTATGTAATTGCGATGGATAATGAATGAGTATGGGCTTCATTAAGTATAAAGGATAATTACATGTTTACTTGGTTGTGAAACACAAGATAAGTAATGCGAAGGTGAATTTGAGGCGTAGTCCATGTGCACGAGTATTGTTAAAAAGAAAGTGTTTGGTGGTGCCGCAACTCGCCGGCACGGTTGAAAGACCATCGTAGGCTTGAGGGCGTGACAGTTGGTATCAGAGCAGGCTGATGACTAGTTTGATGAAGTGTTGAAGCATTGAAGTAGCTCGGTTGAGCTTGGTTTGAGTAGGTTGCTCATGACAGTGGAAGCAGGTACTTGCAAGTGAAGGAAGCTAGTTTCACACAAGTGGAACAAGGGCCGGTTCATGGTTGCAGGGTGCTTGGTGAAGCTGGTAAAGGTTGGAACCAGGTGTCGTAGAGTTGGGCAGGCGGTACTACGTGCTGGTCATACGATTTGGGCACTTGTCAGGTGGGCAAGTGGGACTGCGTGTGGGCAGGTATACATGGTTTGAGCGTTTGAACAAAGTACGAACCGAGGAAGATGAAGTACAAGGCATGGCAAGTTTGGAAGAAGGTGAAGGGAAGCTCTTTCTTACCTTATACAGGTTGAAGCGGTTGAAAAAGGAGAATCCCCGGATTCAAGAAGAACTTGCAGTCTTGGAAAAAAATGTTGAAGAAGAGCTTCTTCAACTTGGTTGGACAATGGAGCAAGTTGAAGTTGCAGATTGTGCTACCAAGGAAGAGGAAATCTTGATGACCGATGATGTTGCAAACATGATCATGATGGAGGATGAGCTTGAGATTGATCAAGTTGGACTAGGATCGGGAAATTGGCATACATGTATGGATGAGGGTACTCTCATGGAGAAACCTCATGATGTTGTAATTACTATTGATACATGTGTTTCATTTGAGAATTTGGTAGATGGACCGAGTGCAGGGAAGGGTAAAGCCAGTTTTCCGATGCTAGGGAGCATCTTACCATGGATGTTTATGATGAGACCTTGTATGGAGAAGCAAGGATTGTTGATTTTTGCAGGACTTGTTGGGGTTGTTTGTGACCTTGTGGTAGAAGGTACAAAGGCTCGTGACAAGGGTGGAGCTTGATCATCATTGTGGAGAAGTGAGTTGTGCTTTAGCCACATGGCTAAGTGCCCGGTATGACTCATGGATAGATTGAAGGGCACACACTTGGGTGGACTTCTCATGGCCGAGACCAAGAGCAAGTCTTGGTGGACACTTTAGTGGAGGAGCTATGATGGAGAGACTCATGTGATGATGATGTTTGGGTGGACTTCTCATGGCTGAGACCAAGAGATAGTCTTGGTGGACACTTAGGTGGAGGAGCTATGATGGAGGAAGCTCATGACATGATGATATGGTTGGGTGACCGAGTTCACTAGACCGAAGATCGCAGCTTGGATAGGGATGACCGATGGTTGTGATGAGTCTACTTGGTTGGGCTACATGGCAACTTAGTCATGGACATTAGGTTGGAGACATGGAGCATGGCAGTCTTATGCAGGGACATATTGTGGGTGCACTTGTAGAGATGTCACTTATGGGCATCCAATGAGGTGTGCCAAGGCATGGATGTTGTGCAGATAGATGTGCTAGTGTGACATGGAGACTTATACTTATGAGCCTATGGAGAGGTTGTACACTCTTGTGAAACAAAGCCATGGACTTGGATGGAGTTGTGAGCAGTCTATGGGGCATTCTTACTACATGAAGAGCTGAGGCATCTTGCAGAGACCTTTGGGTGGAGACTTGTATGCTTGCTAGAGTGTTGGTTGAGGATGACTTATGGAGCTCATGATGACATGAGATTGTTGTGACTCTTGGAGACTTCATACATGGTGGACTTAGAGGATCTGATGCATTGAGGAGCTGAGGTAGGGACTTTGATGCAGGTGCATACTTTCAAGTGCATGCATGGGTGTGACTTGAAAGAGTGACTTGATGTGGATGATCGATATGAGACACTTTGAGGTGATGGAGTTACGATGATGATGATGCCTTGGTGGCAACACTTGGGCATGGGTTGAGCCGAGACTCAACTACTTTTTACACATGGGAGCTGATTGATCCTTGATCATGGGCAGCACATGGTTACATGAGACAGGTGTATACTTGTTTCTATGACAGGCTTGAGGGGTGGCACATTGCAGATGTGATGGAGATAGCTTCATGGACATGGATGTGGCATACCGAGAGTTGGAGATTGATGAGGTGGTCTCTTCATATTGAGGAGGCACATATATGGATGATGTTGGGATAGATGTGAATGATTTCATGCAGCACATTAACACCAAACATCATGGATGACATGTTGCAGATGAGATGGAGACTACTTCATGGACCTGATCATGGTTTACTTATGAGGATGGATTCTTGATCGAGTTCAGGATGTAACAGGATGCTTTGAGGAACACCTGATGGTGGCATGAGGATGTTCACTCTCATGGTTTGAGTGTGATGGTTGGACTGATCACCCGACTAGTTCAGACATGGGGACACATACTGTATAGAGATGTGTTAGCATTGTGTTGGAGTATCATGGCAAAGTTCACATGGGGACGACACATGATGGGGTCGACACGATATGTTGCAGTGGGCATGTGGCTTGAGATGGAGGGGCCAGCCTTCCACGATAGAGCAGCATGTGGAGATTGTGACATGATGGTTGATTGTCATGGATTGAGAGGACTTCCGATTGTTGAGATGAGATGTTGGCACATGATTGAGGTGTGTTAACACTTGTTGACATATCATGGGAAGCTTTGCACATGGTGGAGTGATGCACATGATGGAGTTGACACATTGTTGCAGCGAACATGTAGCTTGATGTTGGAAGGATCAGCCTTCCATGGTGGAGAGCAGCATGGAGAGATTGTGGCAGGTGGTTGATGATCATGGACATCTGATATATGACATATCGATGGAGGTATTCATTGGTATGGACTATCTTGGTTACAGTTGGTTGCTAAGAGGAGACATGGTGGAGATGGAGTCCTACATATGTTGCAAGGATGTTTGCCATATGTGAGGAAAGTTGACATCATGGATATTGGTGCTTGGGGATGTTGTCGAGGACAACAACGACTTCAGGTGGAGGAGGATGTAACGCCTTATGGGTTTACGACGGGCGGGCGCCGGGCGCCCGGGCGTGCGTGCACACCGGGCAGGCATGCACGGCCGTACGACGACAGAAACGCGGGCAACTTCGTACGATATGTGATGTTACATCGACCTATAGTGCGACAAAAGTTTGCGACTTGGTAAATGCGTTAACGATTGGAGCGTTGGGCGATTTTATATGGCGTTGGAGAGTGGCTTGCACAATGGCAAGGCCGACTCGTTACGATATCATTTGGGGTTGCGTTTGTGGCGGATTTGGGGGTCGGCCAAGGGGCGACCACCCACACACATAACCACGATGAACGCCTATATGTATACGAGCGTGTGAGCTCATTTCAACATCGAAGAATCATCGCATATCCTTGCAGCACAAGTGGGAACTGCGCACAAGGAAGGAAGTGCGCACCTCTCATGCACACTTGCCTTGGAGACTTGTACGATTGGGTTGGGACTTGGAAATAAGTCAAAGCTTATGTGGAGGTGGTTCTACATTACGGTTTTGGTTTAGATTTGGCAGAGGGTTATAGGTGGCTCGTGTGAGCACCATTCTTTGTACGAAGGAAGCATAAAACTGTTGTAAGGCAAGATTGCCTATCTTTGTAAATTTGGCTAAGTGTTGGCTTGGAGTTTGCCAAGCACACTTGAATTGTAAAAACTGATATTCTTAATAAACTGTTGGGCAGACTCACATTACGGGGAGTTTCCCCTCCCCTTTATACTTGTTGCAATTGTTGATGTTCTTGTTATATAATTGCGATGCATAATGAATGAGTATGGGCTTCATTAAGTATAAAGGATAATTACATGTTTACTTGGTTGCGAAACACAAGCTAAGTAATGCGAAGGTGAATTTTAGGTGTAGTCCATGTGCACGAGTATTGTTAAAAAGAAAGTGTTCGGTGGTGCGGCACCTCGCCGACACGGTTGAAAGACCACCGTAGGCTTAGGGGCATGACACCTTGCCTCTTGATTGTAACAATCTTGAGTCATTGCTCTATTGTGGTATGCAGTATTTGGCAAAGTCAGCAAGTTATAATATCTGTGATTATGATAAGCCGGCTTGTGATGAGACCTCTCATTCTTCAAGATGAAGTGTATCCTTGTATTGTTCCTCTGAAAGTTGTGATTTCCTTCGCAGGGAGGAAGTCATTGTTTTCTTTAGATAGCTCTGGACGACAATAATAGAGTTTTTAGAAGTAATTTTTCTACAGAGAATCTTTATTTTGTTGTCGATACCTTTCATTGCAATGATATAAAGCAATTTCTTCACTAAAGGTTATTTTCATCAAAGTTTTACGAAGTTGAAACTACTGCCATATCTAGGCTAGAGTTTTTTTTTTTTAACCGTATCTTTCAATAATAAAGATCAATTTTCCAAAATATTTTCTATTTATACAAGAGAAAAATCAAAATCTAAAAAGAGAGTTGGTGTCTTTTTCATAAATGCCTAATGTAACCTTTCACAACTGGTTTTATTATGCGAGAATTGTTTTTTGTGGACGATCACAAATTTTCTAATGAGAAGTAAAATATGAAAAGGGCTAATTACTTCATTTATTTTAACTACAAACTAACTAAACTAATTCTACTCCTATTCTAATCAATATACATGAAACTAACTAGGTGTAATCATATTTCTAGTGTAGCCATTCTCTCAATTTTTTTCCTGCATATATGTACAGTTCAAATATTAATACTAAAAATGGAATTCTTACTGATCTTAGAAAATTGAATGTGGAACAAGAAAGTACAATTATTGTTATAATTTTATTTAGAATTTCCCTCTTATGGAATTTTCTTTCCAATTGAATACTTATTGGATCATAGAAATCTGGATGGATTTCTATTAAAGGCTGATAAATGCTCAATGGAAGAGATAACAGACCAAATTGAAGATATGAATTTTTGGATTCAAAAGCCTGGAAATCAGAAAACAAGTTTGTTTTTGTACAAAATAGGTAAGAAGGAAAAAATAAGATAAGATTATTATCTGTACAACTAGAATTACAACACAGTTGGGATTGTTTCGTAATGATTTCTCTTTCACAAGGATTGGTTATGATTATAGGGTTTGAGTGACCTTGACCCCCATCTTGTGATTCAGAAAGGGGACCATGATTATAAACAGGCATGAAAGCTTGGTCATGATATGAATCATAGACTGGAATATTTTCTTGGGTAATGAAATCCTGTAGGTCATTAGCTGCTTTAGAATGAGGATCAGTCAAAATAGTTTCTGATTTAAAATACTTCTCATTCTCAGATATTATTTGAAGTTATTGTTGATTCTCTCGAGATAAATCATCTTCAATATCAAAATAATCATCGTAGATGACTTCATAAGATTCACTAGGTCTTTCTTCAGTTTCACCCAGTATATTCAAACCATGAGGAATAGGGATTTCATGTCTGTTAATGGCAAAAGAATGTTCTCTAATTGTTTCTTTAGCTCGAAAATCACTTAATGGTGATTCATGATGACCAGCCTCTATACTTTCTGGAATATCATTAATATTGAGAGGGGAAGAAATGTCACCATTAAAAATATCAGGATAAAGAGAAAAATGTGATTCTGGAGTAATGTAAGAAATATCTCTTCTTGAAAACTCTTGCGCATTATGTTCATCATAGATTTCAGTTTTTAGATCATACCTTGATGTGCTCATTTTTTTGAAAGAGAATTACTTTGTTTTTCTGACCTTGGCATTTGTTGAGTTGCGATTGTATTTTCTAAATTTGCCTCAAAGTTGCCTTCAGATTCCAAGGTGACCTTTCTTCCAAAATCGCTGCTTTTGTCTTCTGGTGTTCGATCCGAAATATCTTCTAGGTTTTGTGAAACTTCTTCATCTTGATTTATTTGCAAATCCGAATTGGATTTCTCATTTACGCTGGAAGGGAATTGAACAAAGCTTGGATTAATTTCATACGAGTCAGGAACAGGAGGCAGCGAATAATTATGATCAACACAATCTAATGATTCTTAACTTATGGGATCATTTTCAATATTAAATTTTAAACAATTCAGATGAAATCGAATATTAAAATCTCTAACAAACTCATCTTCTTTTTGTAGATATTCAATTTCATCATATACCTTATCATAATCATAGGAGTCAAATTTGCAAACGAAAATTGTGACAAATTGATCCCAGCTGTGAATTGAGGCAACTGGAAGGGTTCTACACCATTTTCTAGCTTCTGCTACAAATGTGAGAGTAAAAATTCTGCATAAAATGCCTTCGTCAATTCCTTGAAAATCAGAATTTGAAACTCTTTGAGTAAATTGAAAGGCATGATTAAAAGTAGAAGAATTTCTCTTACCATCAAATTTTACCTGAGACAATAGCCTTACCGCTTCGGGTGGAGTCTTGGAAGATGCACGGACATGGATACAACTCCAAATTGGAAGTTTAAGAGAGGACATCCTAATTCAAATGTTAACATTGAAAACAAATTCCAACAGACAACATGTTTCAGGCCCTCCTTCTAGTGCCAAATATGTAGAAGGCCCCAAAAATCGGGTTGACAACAAGGGGGATACCCACCTGGTCCGGACCTTGGTTGGCAGCTCCTTATTCGTTTGGTATAGCGGGTCTGACTGGGGACATGGGACTAGTTTCCCAATTCAGTGTGTGTGTGTGAGAAAGATGGGTGTTTCTATTTGGACTGGAATACTTCTATCTAATCTAATGCTATGCTATTGTATTCTAATAAATATAAAAACATTGAAATTTATCCTAACCCGGGGTGTGATCTTTCTTCTATGCGATCTAAAAAGATTTCATACAATAACTGGTAATAAAGATCATTCAACTATCATAAGAAAAGAATTCGATAAAAATGAGCTACTTCATATAAGAAGTTAGATGAAACAGCTGTTAAAACTTATCGCATAAATGAGCTATTCATATACTAAACATAAACAAATAGTTATCACCATACAAAAGTGCCAAATGATAACTCAGACATTCATGCTGTAACATATGAATAACAGAAAACTGAATATCGCTTTAACGCATAAGCAGAAATGGTTAAGAGATAAAAGTACCATTTATAACTAGTCCTGCTCATGAGCTTCAAGCAATGATTGATTTATCTCTCCTTGATTCAACATCTAATAAGAGTACATAAGTGCAACATCAGTAGCAGATATCAAATGCAAATATCAAATAAACCCTGTTCCATTCATTCACCAAAACCTCCTCTGAGGGTGCAAAAGTGCATGTTCTGAGGACAAGTTTTTGATAAATTTCTGGACCCTTCTCTAAATGCATGAGAAGGGTTTAAATACTACTGACTAATTCTAAAAATAAATTATTACAAAAATAAAGGATGTGCTTTGAATGACCATCCTTTTTTCACAAAAATAAAATGAAATTAAAACTAAAATTAAACTATTTCTGTGCTTGATCTCTGAAATCACATGTACGCAGCATCTGTTTAAGGAGATTTGGGTGGCTGACTTCCACTTTCAACCGGGCTGAGAAAACAGAATCTATGAGAGCCGGCACCATCTTTTCGGTTGCATTTACAATGCACTTAATAGTCATCAATTGGCTATGTGGCTTTACCAAGTATGTCCAGTAACAATCCAAATTTAACTTACTTAGCCTTTGGATTACTTTAGCCTTTTCTTGAGCTCTCTATTTCCAATCTTCTTGTAGCTGTTGAGCATTTGGTGAGTACCTCGGGGTGGTCTCTGTAATCAAATTTTCCCTGTGTAAATTTTCATTTACACAATCAATAAGTCTGCTTGCCGCTGTGGCTGCTCCTTCTGCTGCTCGCTCTGCTCCCTTGATTCGCTCGTCCCATTGGTTAAAGAGCATTTCCTTGTGATATTAATTAATCCTTGGTGCACCTACTCTTTTACCCTCCTCTGTCTCTTTCCATACCAAATACTCAGTCACTCGTTTGTCAATCAGATCGTAGTTGCTCTGCAAGTGTACTACTTGATTAGTGGTTTTATCACTAATTTCGCAATAATGACTCCACTGTGATATTTTTTGGCCCAATGTTTCTTGCTGCTGTAGTAATTTCTCATTCAAGGAAATGGACTCTGTGATGAACTCTTTGAGCTTCGGGTCATCCTTGTGCATCTCTCTCAAATCCTGTAACTGTTTTCCTTTCTCATCCAAACCTTTTTGGTAGCCTAACTGCATCTGCTGGAAGTCCTCTTGCAACTTTTCAAGCTGTTGCTGTGCTTCATTATTGACATGGGCTTGTTGCAATTGTTGTTGTAGTACTTGTATCTGCTCTTCCCTTTCTTTTAGCAGTTGTTGTACTTCAGATGCTTTGTCGATTGTAGCAGAGGCATATGCTCCCGCCATCTAAGATAGTTTGGTGAGATTTTCCGTGGGATTACTTGTGGGATCTTTCCACAAGACGTCCAATTGTTCTGTATTTTGAGAGAGAGTGCTTTCCAGTTTCCTTTTCTTTCTCTGATTTCTTACTACTGCTTTATGCTGTGGGCTATAAAATACATCTAGGGGAGGGATTTATTCTACTTTTAGTACAAGCTCAGAGGATGGAGAAATAGGAATATGCTCCACATCCGAGGCTTCGCTAACTGTTCCCGTGACTACTTCTTTTATTATCTGTACATCGCTGACATTTGTCTTCATGGTCTGTCCTTCAAGATTGATCAAGTCATTGAAGGTTTCCCATTCTTTATCTAATTCAGCTATGACTGGTGGTGCTTGGATGACTAGAGGGAGAGGATTTCTTTGCGGGGAGGCAATAACCTGCTGATGTAGAAGCTCTTTTGACTAGGCAATATCATTCACTGACTTCATTCTTATTTAGTTCATTTCTAGACCTTTTAGAGTGTTTAGACACTTCTTTTTCAGATTTAGACTTAAATCTGTTGGTACTTGAACTTCCATTGAGACTGACACTTGGAGTTGGCTCTCTTGGGGGTTTTAGGCATAGCTTTTCCAAAGGAATACTGGCCAGCCTTCTTTCCTTGTATGTTTTGAACCTTTGAAATTATTCTAGGGGTAGTTGCAGTTGAGTTGTGTGCATAATTTCTTCCAATGTGTTTTTCTGCTGAAATAAATCATCAAATAAATCTTTTTTCTCCGGAGAATACCTTTATCTTGACTCCTGTTGTAAAATTGTGGGTGATCTCATAAGGGTCAAATGGCCTTTTAGTGAATTTGAAGAGCTGTAAGCACGTGATATTCTTTACTTCTGCAAAGGTGTGACCTACAGCGAATAGCGAGAAGGCCCCACAGGCGATAGGAAACTGTGGCCATATAGCATTCTTTTTGTCTTGTAATTCTTTAGTTAGGCCTCCTTCTCCACAGGTTTGGTAGGCGATCTCTCGGGCTAAGAGTTTATCAGGAATATATACAAGCAGGACATGAGGGGGTACCGAACTTCCAAAAACCCTGACATAAGTAAACATTTCTTCCCCGAACCATCTTGCGACAGTGAGGATGTCTACTTGTGCTTCAGGTGAGCATCTCAGAGGGTCTTTATCATACAAAATTCTATACAAGGGAAACATAACTCCATGACAAATTTGGTAAAAATATGGGACAAACTGAGAGTCCCATAACTCTTTGTGATATACATGAATGGGTAGAGGGTCTTGTGTCGTCCACTTCCAACCCATAACAGGAAACTTAGAAATATAACATATTGTGTCCATTATATACGTAGAAAGTTAAAAAGGAGGATAAATCCTCTGAGCCGTAGCTCTTTTGTACCGGTAATTGACAATGGTTGTGGCCAGGTTATCAGACAAAACTCTGGCCCAATCTACAATGGTGGCATTTGTGGTGGCATCCAATAATGGAAGCCACTCCCAGGAGAATTTGTTAATATCTGGCATTCCAAATATTCTACAGAGCATGGCAGCAGTAAAGCAATATGGAGAGGTAAGGGCACTAGTACTGTACATACCGTGTTTGTCTTTCTTGAGCAGCTCATCTCTCTTAGACCAATCTTTGGTAGTTTCTGCCAGGTCCGGATTTTCTTTTACAAAATTCTCTGTAAACTGTCTGTTGTAGATTACCTATGGTTCTGGTAGATGATACATAAGCTTTAAATCTTGTGCAACGAATGAACCAATGAGTCCTTGACCATGAACCTTGAACTGTCTATTTTTTATTTCTATGTTATCCAATATCCATTTGACCATGTCCGTGTATGGGAGGATTCTTGGCCTTGCTGCTATCCGATGTAAGAATGAGCAAGCTAGCTCTGCGAGGGATGCTTCAGAAGAGCTTTGTGAACCTGCGACAACTGTAACCTCCATTACTCTGGGATTTTCCTCTTCAAGCATGTTATACATCCCTTCCCATGTAGCTATCCCCGCGTCTCTGTTGCAAGCTGTGTCTGTATACAAGGGTGCCATTTTCTCTTCTTCAGAGCTCGGGGCTTTGCTTTTTTTCCCATTTCAGCCTGCGTATTGTGTTGTATCCTCTGCTCTCCGTGCCTACAATTCACAAGTGAGGTGAAATGGAATGACAAGGAAAGGTGATGGGAAAGTTTTAAATGCCGCAGACATACCAAATATACCACCTTATGTGAAATGTTCGTTGAAGAGCACGCACCCATATTCTATTAATAACTGACAACTCATTCTTTTTATTAGCATTTAAAGCGCATGACCATGTGTCAGCTTAGCGAAACTACTTTTCTTGAATAACGAGCCCGAAAGATTTGTGATGGAGTGATTTTGCGATTTGCTACTGCAACATCGCAGATCGCGAAATCGCAAAATCGCAGAACCATAATGTCCAAATATCGCAGATCGTGAAATCGCAAAATTGAAACATCGCAGAACTGCAATATCGTAATATAGCAACATTGCAGAACCGCAATATCGCAAATCGCAGGAATATTATGTATGACAATTTTTTTGTTAACCTATTCCTTGCGGGATGCGATGTTGTGATCGGCGGCATCACACATTGGCAGATCTCTTGAAGTGTGTTAAGTAAGTTATGCTGAATGCGATGCGATATTTGGTCGTTATCGTTATCTCATGAATATTGGGATTGTGTTTGTGAGGTGTCATCCCGCTATTTTCTTGCGATGTGATTTCCCTTGGTCGGGTAATTTTTTACCTTATCATAAACTTAGATTCTAAGAGTTTCCAAGGTGGCTTCTTAAGCTTATGATGGTAACTTTATTTGCGAAAAATAAATTTAAATGCTACTTTAAATTCTTCGGATTTTAATAACTAAGGGTCCCCCCTTATTTTAGAATAAATAAGGAGGGGGGTTGTTGGTGGCCACAACAGTATCCGAAGGTCATTTTCTCCAATATGTCCAAGCCTTTGATGCCACAACATGGTCTTCTCTCTAGAGACCGCTAGATTTTCTGCTCCACTTTCAAGAACCACAGAACTATTGCACCCATCAATAACAGTGCTACCTTGCAGCTTGTACATAGTTCCAATTCAAACTCCCTGCATCAATACCAGTGCTCCCTGAACCATCTTGCAGGTACCCTTCTTGAACACTATTTTTACACCTGCATCATCCAACTTGCTAACAGACATTAGATTTTTGGCTAATGCAGGAATATGTAGAACACCTGGAAGCGTTCTAACCCTTCCATCTTGCAACTTTAACTTTACTTTTCCACGACCAACGATTCTAGCCTTCCTATCATCCCCCAAGAAGACATCACCACCATCATATTTCTCATACTCGCAGAACCACTCTCTATGGGGAGTGAAGTGAAAGGATGCACTTGAGTCAATCAACCATGCCTCATGATCTACATGTGTACTTGAATAACCAAAGTACACAGCCCCACCTTCATCTGAGGTGGTTTTCGCCTCTGCAGAAGGAGCCTCACCAGATCCCTTTCCTTTGTTAGGAGCTTTAGATTTACAGTCCCTTTTGTAGTGCCCTTCCTTTCCACATTTCCAGCAGACCACCTTTACAGGTTTTCCTATAGATTTAGATCTCCCACTCAATGACTTATTTTTGTTTTTTTTCTGGGTCTGCCCTTGTACAGACAAGGAATCACCATTTTGGCTCTCCATATTTTTCCTTCTCATCTCCTCCGTCAGCAAGGATGAGACTATTTAATCAAAATTAAAGGCAATTGCATTGCTACCTATTACAATAACCAGACTATCCCACAAATCTGGTAGAAAACACAACAAACTGATGCACTTATCTTCATCTGAAATTTTAATATCAACAGTGCTAACTGACTCACCACAGTGTTAAATGCGTTCAGATGCTCTGTCATCGAGTCTCCATCTTTCATCCTCAGGTTATACAGCTTTTTCCACAGGAACAGTTTATTCACCAAAGACTTAGATTGGTACAAAGTCCCTAACTTGTCCCACAAAGCCTTCGCCATAGCTTCCCCTGATACACTCAGAAATAGTGAATCTGAGGCACACAATCGTATTGTGCTCTTTGCCTTCTGATCTAACTTCTTCCATTCTTCATCGAACACTCCCGTTGGTTTAGTACATGGACCTACCACAATCCACTAGTCTTTATCCACCAGCAGATCCTCCATCTTGAGTTTCCACAACTCAAAACTCTGACCATTAAATTTCTCGATCTCTATCTTTCCACTGCTTGCCATCTTCTTTCACCTCAAGAATCGATCTCACAGATCTCCCACTAAATAGGGTCTACCACAGGCCCAAGTGAAACCCCTAAGCAACAAAGGCGTCCCCTTGAAGCCAAAACAACTCTGATACCAAATGTAGGTTTTAACCCCGTATAGAAATTACCTACATACGAATTCTAAAACACAAAAAATAAAAAATGTGAGATCATAACATATAAAACACATATACACAGAGATTTTACCCTAGATCCCACAACCAGGACTACCAGTTTGATTTTTCATTATGTTCCTTTCAATGTTACAATACATATTTATACATGCCGAAGCATCCAATACCATAGGCCGAAAACCATCGCGTCCAAAAAACATGTGCAAAAATCATGCACAAAACCATAGGTGGGTCCGCCCAACCTAACATAGGGTCCAAACCCAAAATTTTCTAGGGCGCTACCCTGGACCCCATAAAGTGGGCTTACGGGTGCCCTTAAAACCCCCTGTTAACTACGTGGAAAAAATATAACACAACCCAACAGATATTCCAATTGAACACAATATATTAGAGTTGCAACCAACATCCTCACCGCCGCACCCAAACCTTACCCACCCCCCACCCACCCCCCCTCCAAAACTATTGTAGTCATAATTAAGCTTCTAATATAAGTTGACATTATTATTCTTCCGAATATTCCTCCAACCATTTCACAAAAGGCTCCAATGACTTCACAAAGGTTTGATTGAAATGGAAAAAATCACATCAGATCTTATTTTCACCGTGACAAAAGTCAAACTATAAGAAAATTATTAGCTTTATGAAATCCCAAAAGTTGCTTAATCAAGCATTTCAATTCTCATTTTAATAGAGTTCAAAACTCTCTAAATCATACAATTAGATTTGTCTCAGCCTAAATTAATTGCATTTCCTCATAACAAAAGGGTAAAAAAACAAAGAATAGAAAAATGTTAGGCTGTTAATACCTGCCCTTTGGGTTACTGCCTTTGCAAAACCACATCAGAATAGTATCCTCAGCAAGAAATTCCTCATCATAGATTGACCTCACAATTTCACGAAACAGTTTCATGACTATACCTTTGTCATGAAATTGAATTTGAATCTTGTACATTATCTCCAACTGTAGCTTTGCAATTGTACATAAATTGTCAAGGCATTTTGTCCATCTCTTAACTTGATAATTCAAAAATGTAGAGAATCATTTTAGTAAAATATGTAAGGTTCATATAGTTCCCAAAAAACCCAGGTACAAAACTTCTAATAACTGAACTCTTAAGACTCGAAATAAAATAACCAAAAAGCTAATGAATTCCAAACACCAACCAAAAAAACAAAGATCTTCATTTTACATGTGAAAGGAAAATACGATGTTAGATGGATAAGCATCATTAGAAATATTGCACACAAAAGTTGATAAGTACATTATGGTAACCCAGTGGGTTAGCTCAATTAGTTTGAATTGACTAGCTTTAAGGCATAGAGGTCATGGATTCAAGTCCCACAAATTCCCTCTGGGTTAGGAGTACAACATATACACCAGCAGAATTTACCATGGTTTCCATTCATATGAATGTGAGGAAATCCCTCAAGGATTTTCCCAAGTAAATTTTCCATGGGAGAAAAAAGTACACCCTCGATGGAAATTCATGGATACAAACATTGCATGCATAACTAATCCCCACATGCTACATACAAACAATGCAATTGTAAGATAATAATCCCTTCAAACCAAATGAGCTAGCTCTTGACATTAAATGCATGCATTGATTGTTAAGTTTGATCCTTATAGTACCTTTGATGGAAAGTGGAATTAACATCAAATCTAGCACAAGCACAAACAAATTATTGACTCATGAATTCCAAGTGAGATAAAATGAAAACCTTAACGAAATAATTTAAAAAATGTATCATATATTAGAAAAGCATGCACAATCTTTACATTGAATGAAACCTTCATGGAGACATAGGTTGAATGATACAATATTGGATTTGTATACATTCTGTAATTAATTTTCAAAAAAAATATCGAGTGAATTGACAGTTTGATAAAAATATTTATATATACATCAATCAAACAAACAAACATGTGCAAGAAGAAAAAAAAATGATATTGAGAGGAAGAAACAAATTATCCACAATTGCATTAGATTTTAACAAATGTTGTCGATGAAATTGAAACATTCTATTTTCTCATGGATATCAATGAATGGATCAAAGTGTGTAACAAAACATGATTCTTAAAAGTAGAAAAATGCAAGCCATGGGGATGACCCTTAAAATAGTTATCCATGGACCCATTTCCCCATTAGATTCTAATATTGACTAAAAGTTGTAAGCATATTAAACACTTAAGAAGAACAAAATACTTATCAAAATTCAGTAAAAATCCATAAAATTGTTAATGATATGATGAGGCATAACACATATGGTAAAAGAAAAAGATAATAAACATTCAAAAAAGATTAAATACTAACTTGATGCAATGCCAAATTTGAATTTTGTTGTTGGTAATTGCCAGACCACTACAACATCCATAATAAAATCCCATAAGATACGCACTACTTTAATATCAGGGAACTTTGACTATTTATGGCGCTGCTTTACAAAGTCAATGACTTCTGAAATATCAACATTCTCTGTAATCAAAGTTGTTAATTCACTCTTCATGTCCTTTAATTTCACATTAAACATTTTATTTTCATTATATTTGACAAGAGCATCCAAACCCCCTTACTGCCACACAAAAAGTAAAAAATACATATGTTAGTAACAATTGACAACAAAAACATGTGACTTTAAGTAAACAATTTGGTTCCAACAAAAAATCCTTCCCACCTGAAGTGTTCTGCAAAAGATTCAGTGTTGTGTTTCTATATTGAGAACAAATCAAGAAGATTATCTTCTATCCTCCCCCACTTCAACAATACTATGATATCATCAAGACCGTTTTCAACCAAATACTCCTTGAAAAAATATGTGATGAATGAAAGAAAAATCCCATTGGAAACAAGGTTGTCTTTGACAAACGGGTTAAAAATGGTTTCTGGTGAAAGCCCATATAATTTCTGAGAGAGTGAGTGCAGTAAAAATTTCAATTTTTTTCCTTTCTTTGTCCTCAAGAAGCTCAAGGGACTGCAAAAACCTTCGCATAACATTTTCAATATTCTTAATGAGGAAATGCCTCCTTTGAAGTATTTTCTATATATTCAGAACAGAGAGAGAGATATTATACCTTGTAGGTTCACAATTCAAAACAACATAAGGATGTTGATCCCCTTCTTCAGGTTTTATGGTACCCGATTATGTGTGACCTCCAATGAAGACCACCTATCAATGAACATCGAAATTAATAACTTATTATAATTTTACAAAAAATAATTTTACCAAACAACTAATAGCTAAATTGATGATCAATTATTACTCCAAGACCAAACCATCCATATTTAGTGTGGGAGATCTATATTTGAAATGTAAGCATATAATTCAAGATTAAGGTAAAAATGTCTCAACCTAGATCTTTTGAGAAAGGAGGGCCAAGGAAGAGGGAAATCATGGCATGCCACAAATCAAAGTCCAAGGAAGAGGGAAAATATGAGATTCCACAAATCGAAGCCTCTACCCATCATCAACCAACCCAAAACCCTCCCCATCAAACCTATGTTATAAATTCTCTAGACCGTAGTTTAAGGGCTACATTTCCAACACTCTAAATTTTTTTATCGAAACAACCTACACTAATTCAACTCTAAATATGAATATGCAGAGGAAACTCATACTCTTATGGGAAAAACAAAATGACGATAGCATTGCAAAAATCCTATTCCTTCCATCATTAGAAACAATAGAACACTTGGTTTCCCTTGCCACAACCACTAGTTTGGGTAAAGTTGATACCTTCAAGTTTCATGCACATAAGAGAAGAAGCACAATGTAGCATTAACATGTTGAAAAAGAACATAAAAAATATTATGTTTAGCATTCTGGAAAGAAATAACACACCTACAACTTCTTAAAAGCATAGGTAAGAGAAATTATGCTTAACAATGATTCTTTCCTTAAAAGAAAAAGTAATAGAGTTAATCATTATTCACTCTACATTACAAGACCACAGGAAAATATCAACATAACATTTATCATTATAACTGGAGTAGAAGAAAACGAGAGTGCATGCAAATATGAGGATGTGCCTTGCCCTTTTAAGGTTTTTGAATTCTACCAAAGTAGAGTTATGTCTTTTCTTTTCTTCCTTGAGTTTAATTTTTGGGTCCTTACATTCCCTCTCAAGAACTGGTGCCTCGCTTTGAATTTTTAATACCAACCTCTTACATGCAACAACTTTCACCGCTTTAACTCTTTCAAAATTGTTGCATATTCCCAAAATGTAAGTGTATTTTGTTCAAATTACATCACAAAATATTGATAAGCTTGCCAGCACACACAAGACGTTGACAATTACAATTAAAAATTCCTATTCTCTTGAAATATGACAAATTAGAACTATTTAAATCACCTCCATGTTTCATAAGTACTAAAGCTAAGTTGCATAGAAACATATACACATGCAGATACTGATACACCAGATTTCTTAAAACTGAAGATCTGGATAAAGGGAAACTGTACACACAACAATTAGATACAACAATTTTTGTTTCAATTTAATATCTGGATACCAAAAAACGATTTAAAAAACATGTGTCCGCACTTATTAAAAACATACAAAATTCACATTTTCAAGTGTGTTTCAATACAAATCTCTATTACAAAATTTAGAAATGCAGACGCATACGAAAGGCTCAGATTTGTTTGGTTTAGGTTGAGGGAAGTGTTGTTTTATAAGGAAAAAGTATGATTTTAGGTCCCCATACTTGGAATTTTTTATATTTTATGTTACATTTTGAGAAATGTTTTCAAGGATCTGACTGTTAGACGTTTTTGGCTAGAAACAGATCTCAGGTGGATCTCCAACACTTCCAAACCTGAAATATATCTTGAGTGGATTTGAACATGTAGAAACAAGGATCCCATAATTATGGTCAAAAGCTTATTAGATTCTAAGGATTAAATAAGAAAATATATATCCTTTCTCATATTTTTTGTTAATGGTCATTATGTTAAAACTTTCAAGGAATTTCCTCCTCAATAGGTTGTGCAGATAAATTCATCTTTGAGATTAAAGGGTGATTGAATAGGAAATTCGTTCAAACATTTAATATATAATCCAAGTCACAACTATATAATTATTTTTACAATGTTTGAGGCTGGGATGATGGAGGAAATGGAATTGAATGACTCCTAAAAACCCATCCAGAATATGTAAAATATGAGATGACCCCAAAAACAAGAACAAGAGCAAAAGCCAAAAGGATCAACCCTTTGAAATGTTGCATTTCCCAGTTTTTCTACATAGAGGATTTGTTTGTTGTAATGTTGTTGCTAAAAAGAGAATAATTAAATTGCTAGAACCCCAAATTTAATCCCATCATACAAAACCAATGTTTTGGGCTGCAACTTGTATAGCATATTTAGATCGAGAGTAATACAAAAAAATGGGAAAAATGTTCATATTTTCCAATCATCAATGTCCATTGTCAAAACTGAAGATACATGCCCAAAATATTCCTGGATTTGCCCAGAACATCTCTGAAATCTATCAAGAACATCCCCAAAATCTATCCAAAACATCCTTGTAATTTTTCCCAAACATCATGGAGATGGACAACAAGGACATTTCCTAAGATTCCCCATGTCCCCAAAGTGTTGAAACATTAGATATGTGATTTTTTTTTATGGGACAGGTCCCTACACATCCTAGTTGAAAATAATGTAACCATAATAATCTACAAACTACATTCTTAGATAAAACTCAAAAGGAATAACATCCCTATTTGTCACATGACATCACTAATTTTTGGAAAGAAAAAGATCAATCAACATTATGGGATTCAAAATACTTCTTCCCAATCAGATCCTCCAACCACCTTTAGAAAAAAATAACTTTCGCAATGAAGGGGAGAGAAAAGAGAGCATTGAAGTCAACAATAACCCATTCCCAGAAGACTAGTTCAGTCGAGGTTTATAATTTTTGGAGGATAGAAATTATTTGAGAAACACATCTTGCAGCGCTGCATTACATACTTCCTCTCACTTAGGTTCAACTATATTTTATCCAAAAATGTAAGTATCACCCAAATCAAATGGTTTTAGGTGTAGCATCGAATTATGTCGCACAACCTCAATATTTTAGCAAAAATTAAAGACTAATCAAGTTTACAACATTCCAAATACCTTCTGCCAAACTATCAGACCATCCTACCATCCCCTATAGTGATCCCTTTCCTAATGAAGGTGTTCAAAAAAGATGTATTGAACTCAATAATAACCCAAATATAGAAGATTCTGGTAGGATCACAATTGAGATTTTACTTTTTTGGTTGGAAGTTCTCAAAAACACACCCCCAAGGAGCTATAATGTATATTTCCTTTAGCTTAGGGGCAGAAAAATCTAATCCGAAAGTTGCAATGTCACCCAAACCAAATGGAGGAACATTCCCATATTGTTACCGGGAATAGTGTCCACTCGGATGCTGCTATTCCAACTAAAATGGGTGGCTATCTTAGAAACAAACAAGTAAAGTCTACTTTCATTTTGTTTTATGAAAATAGACAAGAGGGGAACCAAGAAGACCAACCTTAGTCTTGCGTTTGATTTCCTCTCCTTCTTGATAGAGCTTCGCCGCTTCTTCTTCGTCTGCCCATCTTCAAAGAGAACCTGTGGAATCACAGCAACATACTACTATTGAAGAAACAAAGATCTATATTCATAAATAACATAGGACCAGATGTGTGTTAACCATATAAATGCATATATAAACAAGTACACAAGAATATGGAAGAAAACTAAAAGCTTTATAGTATGAAAAGTAGCAAGAGGATTACAACCATATGTTCTGACCCAACATCATCCTCCAGCTAGGAAGCCCTTCTTCACCTCAAGCAAAGCTTAGATCACCCAACACTATGAATGTACACCAGAAAACCAACAACACTTCTCTATAAGATATAGAATTCTAGCCCCTGGATCTCTGTGATGAGGGATCCATATATAGATGATTATAGAGAGGTGAGTCATCTTCTTGGATCTTGATTAGTTTCCTCTCTCTAGTAGTTCCTTCTTCCACTTGGATAATGATGATCTCTTACTCATCCCTGGTCGAAAACAGTGAGGCAAGTGTCAGAGGGGAAGCTTCTAGAAGATTCCATGATCTTCGACCTCGCATTTTGTCCCTGCCATTTGTCCATTCCCGACCATCACACCCTATAGAGGATAAATTCAGTATGCATCACACCTTGTACACTGGGAAGGTGATATGCATCGCACCCTCTACACTGAGCTTTCAGTATGGTCCAGTTTTGACCATTTATGAGCAATTTTCAGTGGAGAACTTCTGGGAGATGATGTAATCAGCTGACCTTGTTCCTTTAAGCAGTGAAGCAACACTTTTAGGGACTTAGGATCCCTCAGTTTATGGACATTTATGATTGGAGTTGAAGTGCCCAAAAATGTCTATAACACATATATTGCATGATATTATCATTTTCACAAAAAAGAAAGCCTAGTCAATCTTATGCCATTCCAAATAATCATCCTTGATGTTAACAAAGTTTGGTTTGATGGTAGTGTCAGAATATTTCATATCCTTTACTGAGGTTCAAATACTTTAGAGAGATGTTCACTAAAATGGGAATAGATTCTGAGACACAAGTAAATTAGATAAAGAGATCTTCCTCAAATATTATAAGCAAGCTACACTATATTGTAATATTCTCAAGTGGACTATTTCAAGTGAATGTACATGTCTTAGGTGACTTTGGTGAAATAGATACCCTGCCCTTGCTGACTTCACCAAAATGGATACCAAGGCATACATACTTTTAGCTAAATATATTTAAAAAATTAATTTTTAAATGTTATACTTGATCCTTATAGCACACTGAACATTTCTGATGAGAAATGGGTTGAGAATTTGGGCTTTTGGAACACTTCTTCATCAACATTAAGTGTGAAGGGCCAATGCACAAGGTGGAACCCTACCATGGTAGACTCACAATGTTGGGTCCCTATAATACTACTGATTACCCCATTACTATTGTAGTTATACCCTTTATTAATATCGTTGTGCCCCTATTGTCCCCATATTGTTATTACTGGGCCCCATAGAATCCCTCTATTGTATTTTTGTGGCTTTATATTATTATTGTTAGGTCGGTTGGGTTATATTGTGACTCCTTAGACTCCTACATATAGAAAGGAGGTTTTATCATTTGAATCATCCAAGAATTATTCATTTATGTATTGTAAAGGAGGTAGCCCCCTTGAAGAGGTTGAATTCTAAGGCATTGATCTATCTTTTCTATCATTTCTTGAGTTGGTTTCATAACATTTGGTATCAGAGATTTGGATTCTGGGGTTTCGCTGCTCCAAACAGGTCATCGTGGCATTTTCGCTATAATTGTTTTTCTGCAACATTTCAGAAGATAAAACAAAAACCCATTTGAGAAGACATCGCATTGAATCTCAGGTCTGAATTTTAGAGCTTTTAGCACTATATTTTCAGAGATATGAACTGAGGAAGTTGGTCCTTTTGCAGAATCCTAAATTACATTCAAAACATGTGACCTGGGAAAAATTGTCATAACTTTCTCTCTGAGCATCAGATTGAAATTTAGTAAAGAGGTACAAAAAGAGGACGGACTGTAGTTTCTTGTATATATTTTTCAGAGCCAAAAGTCAAAATAGGGACACGTGGCACGCCGTACAAGTTCTCTCTACTAAATTAGTATATAATCAAGTCTCTATGGAAGATTTGGCATAACTCTTCATTGGAGAATCCAATTGGGGTCAGACCAGTGGCATTGGAAAGAGGACATAGAGGGCTACCGTAGGTCGCGATTTCAGAATTGGATGATCCAAAAGTACAGAGATACATTAGAGGCAATATCGAGCTCCTACAAAGTGAAAAAATGTGTGTATATTTTCTAAATGTTTGCTTAAGCTTGGTTTGAAAAATTATTTTGAAGGAATTCAAAGGGCATTATTATTAGTAATTGATGCCCCGAAGAAAATGGAAACACCTAGTAGGCGACCTAAAAGCTCTAGCATGACTCATGACGAAGAGGAAGAAATGTAACATGATATATCAAAATTACAAGACCAAGTGCAACAAGTGTCACTTGCACAAAAAGGTGTAGAAGCTAAAATGAATGGCGTGGAAGCTAAGATGGATGATTTGAAGATAGATTTGAAGACAGACATGGAAGAATTGAAGATAAATATGAATAAGTTGCTACAAGAAAGGGTCACTATGGGGGAAAGGGTAGTAAAGGAAACTCATGATGAGAACAAAAGAATTGTTAATCATGATTCCATAGACTCTAATGTTGGATCGAAGACCCACGATATTCCAAAAATTGATATTAGGAAGTTTGATGGCAAGGATCCCGCAACATGGATATTACAGATGGAGCAATTTTTCGATCTCAATAATGTGCAAAACACACAAAAGGTACGTATTGCAACTTTATATTTGGAACAAATCAGTTTGTATGGTATCAATGGCTTTGCTCTCGTAAACAATTTATCACTTGGGAAATTTTTACGAAAGAATTGATAGCACATTATGAGGATACAAAAAGCAACACTTTTTTTAGCCAATTGATAAGTCTCAAACAAAAGGGTTCAATAAATGGAGCACATTGAGGAGTTCCAAAAATTGAACATAAGGGTAAAAGATATTCCAGAGGAGCATAGGATTGATGTGTTCATAGGCTCTTTAAAGGATAATATCCAACATGATGTTCGCCTTTGGGAACCTGATTCATTAGAGAAGGCATTCAGGTTAGCAAGAAAAATGGAAAGCAAATTATGGCAACCAGGAAGCATACCACTCACAACTATAAAGACGGAAGTTTGGTTGCCCCTAGTCTTCCACAACCTATAAGGTTGACACCACAACAATTGGAAGAAAAAAGAGCAAAAGGGCTTTGTTACAATTGTGATAGTAAATAACTAAAGGTCATAAGTGTGCTGAGAAAAAATGATTCACATAGATTGTGAAGAGGAAGAAGAAAAGAGCAAGAAAGGTCAAAAGGAAGAGGGAGGGAGGAGGATATACTCAGGAAAAAACGCCTAGATGAAGAACAATGAATCCGACCATATCTTGTAATGCATTGGCGAGAATTACCACTCCTCAAACCATCAAGATAGAAGGACAAATCAAGAAGAAAAAGGTAATAGTGTTGATTGATTCAGGAAGTACCACAATTTTATTCATTGTAAGGTAGCAAAAGAATTGAATTACTTCTTATATCCAGCACCAGAGTGTCAAGTGATGGTTGCAAATGGAGGAACAATAAATTGCTCTGGAAAGTGCCATAATATCAAGCTATCCATGGAGAATATGTATTAACTAGCCCAATACTTTCCATTCCAATGGGAGGTGTTGATGTTGTACTAGGAGTCCAATGGCTACAATCCTTGGGTACAACAATAGCTTTTAATTTTCAAGAACGTTTCCTAAAATTTTCTGAGGAAGGAAAGGAAGTTGAATTAAGGGGTATTGGAGGGAAACCGGGAAAGATAATCAGCTCTAGCGGTATGACAAGGCTTCTAAAAAGGGAACAAAGAGGTGTAATTGCACAATTATGTTCGCTAGATGTTTCCACATAGAAATCATCTATTTCTCTAGATCTCCAAAAAGTGTTGGACAATCATTCCAAGGCATTTGAGACTTCCAAATGTCTCCCATCTATTCATGATCATGATCATGCTATTCATTTGATTCCAGGAAGTGTTCCTTCAAGCATCAGACCCTACAGATATCCCTGTGCCCAAAAGAGTGAAATTGAACGTATTATTGTAGAAATGCTAGAGGTTGGTATAATTCAACCTACTCAAAGTTCTTCCTCTGCTCTAGTAGTATTGGTGCACAAGAAGGATGGATCATGGTGCATGTGTCCTGATTATAGGGAGCTCAACAAGCTCACTCTTAAAGATAAGTTTCCCATTCATGTCATTGATGAATTACTGGATGAATTGCATGGCTCAATTTACTTCACCAAGTTGGATCTTTGTTCAGGATATCATTAAATCCGAATGAAGACTTAAGACATTCCAAAATAGCATTTAGAACTCATGAGGTTCATTATGAATTTTTTGTCATGCCTTTTGGCCTTACCAATGCACCTTCTACATTTCAAGGTTTGATGAATTCCATTTTAAAACCCTTCCTTAGAAAAAATGTTTTAGTATTTTTTAATTATATACTAATCTACAACAAGTATTAGAAGGATCATTTTGAACATGTTGACAGGGTGCTACAACTATTGGATGAGAAACAATTATATGAAAAAAGATCCAAATGTTTCTTTGGAGTAGAAGAGGTGGAATATATGGGTCATATTGTATGTGATGAAGGAGTTAAAGTAGAACCTAGCAAAATTAAAGCCATTAAGGAATGGAAAATTCCCACATCCATAAAGCATCTGCAAGGATTTCTTGGGTTGACAGGGTATTATTGCAAGTTTGTTAAGGATTATGGGAGATTAGCAGCACCTCTAACAACATTATTGAAGAAAGATGCATTTTCATGGACTCCAGAAGCAACAAAGGCCTTCAAACACCTTGAAGAGGAAATGTGGCAAGCACCGGTCTTAGCTACACCAGACTTCACAAAAACCTTTATTATGGAATGTGATGCTTGAGGAAATGGAATTGGTGATGTTTTAATGCAAGATGAAAGACCCATTGCTTTTGAAAGTCATCCAATGAAGGGAAAGTTTTTAGACAAAGCTACTTATGAGAAGAAAATGTTGGCAATACTACATGCACTTAAGAAATAACGGCCTTACCTAATGGGAAGACACTTCAAGGTAAAAACAGATAATGATAGCCTTAAATACTTTTTAGAACAAAGATTATCCTTTGAAGAGCAACAAAAGTGGGTCAGAAAGATGTTGGGTTATCACTTTGAAATCATCTACAAAAGAGGGAAGCAAAATGTTCTGGTAGATGCACTCTCAAGAAAGGATGAGGATGTGGAAGCATTGTTGTGCGCCATTTCTATTATCCAACCAGATTGGATAAACGAAGCAAGGGAGGAATGGAAGAATGATGAAGAAGTGTGGGCACTTATTCGAAAGTTACAACAAGATTCCAATACATCTAATACATTTAGCTCGCAAAATGATTCGTTATGGTACAAAGATCGCTTATACCTCTGTAAGATTTCCCAACTCAAACAAAATATTCTTATCAAATTGCACACTTCCCCTTTAGGAGGGCACTCGGGATTTTTAAAAACTTACCACAGGATTAAGAAGGAATTTTTTTGGGATGGCCTTAAATCGGATATTCAAAATCTTGTGGCAGAATGTTTGGTTTGTGTTAAGTTATGGTATGTTCTATGCTTATAACAACTTACCTCTTTTTCTTATTATATTCCACCAATTAGCAATCACATGTACATAAAGTAAAGTGCAGATAGAACATTAAGCGATCGACAGAAAACAAGCCAAGACAAGGGACACAATATGTGGTGGCTAGCTAGGGACAAACCCCACAATGTGTGGAGAAACCCTTTGATCAAATCTTCTTTTATCTTCAATAATTCAGCAGGGAGAAATAGTACAATGAATCTGGTTCATATCAGCAGTAGCAAACCCTAGATCAGTAGCATCAGCATTAGCGGCTTCATTATCAAACTAGGGCAGATGATATCTCACAAACCGGCCGTCGGGTTGACTTCATTCCACCACCAAAAGTTTCGGCTCTCAGAGGAGGTTCAGATGAACCTACAGGGCAGTTCAGATGAGCAGATCTTCTAGGCCACGCAGGTCAATCTTTACCTCTGCAGTTGCAGCTTCAGTTTCAACATTTTTTGGCTTCAAACTAGGGCAGTCGATATCTTGCAAACTGTTCATCGGGTTGACTTCATTCCACCACCAGAAGTTGCGGCTTTCAGAGGAGGTTCAAATGAACCTACAACGTAGTTCCAAAGAGGAGATATTCTAGGCCTCACAAGTCAATCTTTACTTCTGCAGTTGTAGCTTCAATTTTGGTAGTTTCCGGCTTCAAACTAGGGCAGTCAATATCTTGCAAATCGTTCATCGGATTGACTTCATTCCACCACCAGAAGTTGCGGCTTTCAGAGGAGGTTCAGATGAACCTATAGCACAGTTCCAAAGAGGATATCTTCTATGCCTCACAATTCAACCTTTACTTCTCCAGTTGCAGCTTCAGTTTCAACAGTTTCCGGCTTCAAACGTGTGAGAGAGAGACCCATTTCAGTGCAGTAGAGAAGAGACTCATATCTGTGCAGTAGAGAGAGAGAGATGTGATGAGATGAGTGAGTCCAAATGAGTAAATGTCCTCTTATATTTATACACAACGCTGGTGGGTGAATAGATGCGACTGTTGGGCTTCTGAGCCTACATGAGTTGTAGGTCAGCTTGATAATAATTCCATAATCAAAATAAATTCATATCTCCATGAATACTTATCGGAATCGGATGATCTTTATATCAATCCTACACCTCTCGACGAGAGGAATCTAATAAAAATATTGTCAGCCATGAATAAGATGACCCACATGAAGGTTTTCCTTGGTTGCCAATTTTAACACTCCCTCTCAACCATGGAGAACTTCATCTGCAATCTGTCTATCGGTCATTACTATTCATCCATCAAATGCACTGCCCTGTATATCCTGACCCTTGCCCTACTCTGCTCAATTCTTCTTGATCTGCTTTGACTTGTTCTGCCCTGTACTGATCTGTACTGTTTTGCTCTATTTTTCTCTGCTCTTGCATTGTTCTGTTCTGCTCTGCTTTTGTCCAAATTATGAATAAGAAGAAATGATCGAGGATGTATCATACTGACTCAAAGTCTGTCTCAGAGTATGTACCATTGGTCCCATACTAGTCTCAACCAACCCGAAGTCAGTGTCATAGTGAGTACAACTCCACTGGTGCTAAGCTAGTATCATCCTCGACTAACTCAAAGTCAGTCTCAGAGTGCATACCACTAGTCCCAGACTAGTCTCAGCCAATCTGAAGTCAGCTTCATAGTAAGTACCACTGGTACCACTGGCCCTAGACTAGTATCATAGTCTCAGGGAGTGTACCATTGGTCCCAGACCAGTCTCAACTGACCCGAAGTCAGCGTCATAATATGTACCACTCTCACTGGTCCTAGACCAGTACTGCACTGACATGAAGTCAGTCTCAAAGTATGTACCATAGGTCCCAGACCAATCTCAACCGACCCGAAGTCAGCGTCATAGTATGGTACAACTCCTACCACTCGTCCCAAACCAGTATCATTGATCCCAACTCAGTGGAGGTCATCTTACCGTAGGGAGTATGGTAGATACAACGATGCATCCATCATTACTACTATGGTCCCTAACTTCAGTTCCCTAGTCATTGATTAGATGAGAGGTACTTCCCATGAGTCCTAGACTGCATGGGTAGGATGCCTCGACAGCAGAACTAATCAATTATGTCCTCACATGAGAACACATCAATCCTGCATTAATCAGAGTGCATACCACTGGTCCCAGACCAGTCTCAGCTGAC
Organism: Pinus taeda; assembly: GCA_000404065.3. Lineage (NCBI taxonomy): Eukaryota > Viridiplantae > Streptophyta > Pinopsida > Pinales > Pinaceae > Pinus > Pinus taeda. The sequence goes on from APFE030613936.1 coordinate 127,631, forward strand.
CCGAAGTCAGCTTCATAGTAAGTACCACTCCTACCACTGGTCCCAGACCAATATCCTAGTTTCAGAGAGTGTACCACTAGTCCCAGACTAGTCTCGACCGACCTGAAGTTAGCGTCATAGTATGTACCACTCTCAATGGTCCCAGACCAGTACTGCACTGACACGAAGTCAATCTCGGAGTATGTACCACTGGTCCCAGACCAGTCTCAACCTACCCAAAGTCAGCGTCATAGTATGGTACAACTCCTACTACAATCGCCATGGATAACACATCAATCCATGCTGCCATGGAGAACACATCAATCCAAGCCTCACAGGAGAACACATCAATGTTGCTGTAATGGAGAGCGAATCATCCTGTTCCACAAGAGAGCGAATCATCTTGTTCCACAAGAGAGCGAATCATCGTGTTCTAGTGCGCACAAACAGGGGAGGGTGTGTCACCATTTGGTCATATGTTGCTCCAGTAGGAACCGCAAGCCCTCAGAGCTCCCAAAGCTCAATGTATGCAACATGCAGGACCCCTGTACAAGGGTTTCTTGCTGACTCCATGTCGTTTGGGAAAATCATAGATTAGATCATTCCTCAGGACTTTGACAAGGTGTATCCACCTGTACATCATCTTAATGCGATGGAGCCTCCTTGCTCATCGACTTACCATATCCCAGATGATGTCTATCTGCTGGAGAAATCAACGAATACGAGATTCCTCAATAATCGAATCCCACCTCTCGTTGTTACAGAGAATCACAGTGGTATCCAATGTAAATTCAAACAGCTCAGTGAAGAGCTTTTGCAACCAGACTGCCTCACATGAGGTCATGCTAGCAGCAATATATTCTGCTTCGGCGGTGCTCAAAGCCACCGACTTCTGCTTCCTGCTCATCCAGGATATCGAAGAAGATCCCAAGGTAAAATTGCACCAGGAAGTGCTCTTACGGTCCACCACACTGCCTGCTCAATCAACATCAGTATATCCAAGTAGTCTTACATGTCCAGCAGTGTATCTTAACACATTGTACCACGAAGATATCTCAGAAAATTCTTGGCATCAATCTAGTGAGGCTCAACCAAATATGAGCTCACAATGCTAATTGCAAAACATATGTTTGGATGGAGATTCACTAAGAACATCAATGTGGATGAGTTTATGAAACTCATAGGCATTTCCCAAATCTGGTCCGATATCACTACCATATAAATTCTAAAAGTTAAGATCCTCGAGGTAGTCACAGGATTGATTCCACCATATCCAATATTTTCAGAATCTTCACCACATATTTTCCTTGAGACTGGAAAATTTCCCCTGGCTTTTGCCACACTTCAAGTCCTAGGAAATAGTGCATCAGTCCTAGGTCCTTTATTTCAAATTCAGAAGCCAACTCCCTCTTACATTTTTGAATGAGACGGTGTGCACCTGTTAGAAAGCGCTCATCCACATATAACACCGGTATGAGACATTTATCATCTTCAACCTTAAAGTAAAGGTTAGGATCGGCTTCACTCCTAGTGAATCCCAACTTCATCAAGTAGGTGTCGATCCTCTCATACCATGCTCGGGGCGCTTGCTTCAGCCCATAAAGAGCCTTCTTCAACCTGCATACATGAGATTTTCGATCATAAATCTCAAATCCTTCGGGTTGCTCCACTTAGACCTCTTCTTTGATCGAACCATGCAAGAACGCGACCTTGACATCCATCTGATGCAGGTTCCATCCTTGTGAAGCCACAAGGGCTATGATCAAGCAGATGGTCGTATATCTAGAAACAGGTGAAAATATCATAGTCTATACCTTCTTTCTGGGATAAATCACAATCAACAAAATGAACCTTATACTTTTCCATACTTCCGTTTGCTGCATGCTTTATCTTGTAAAGCCATTTTGAAGTAACAATTGTCTTGTCCAGGGTCTGGGAACTACTTCCCAGACATCTTTCTCCATAATAGACTCATATTCTATGGTCATAGCATCCTTCCATAGTTAATGCTTGACGACATCAGAGAATGATGAAGGCTCATTTTGTATGATCGTGCTCATGATGGTCAGGTATCCCTGATACCTGTTAAGTTTCTTACTTTGACAGAAGGTTCCTCAGGGTGCAGCATGTCCTTCAACATCATCAAGTAACCCCTTAAGCCATGAAGGCCCCTTTCTAGAAGAGGAAGGCTCATATGGAGGAGGATCAATTGGATCCATGGGTTCTTCTACATCAGTCATTGATTCATCATCCTTTTCTTTTGGTTCCCTGGTGTCGACTTCTTGAGAGCTCCTCAAAGTTGGAAGATTGTTCACCTTGCTGAGAGTCATATCTTCGTCAAAGGTGACATCATGACTAATTACGACTTCCCTTTGACCGGCTACATAGATTCTATAGCCTTTAGTATTTTCACCATAGCCCATGAAAATTCCCTTCTTTCCATATGCACCCGATTTATTTCTTTTCTCTTTCAGCACATGAATATATACAGGGCTTCCAAAAATTCTAAAATGAGAAACATCAGGTTGCTTACCAGTGAACTTTTCTTCAGGAGTCTTCAAACCCAATGCTTGATGAGGGAATTGATTTGTACATATACGACAGTGTTTGTAGTTTCAACCCATAGAAACTTTGGAAGTCTTTGATCATGTAACATGGTCTGGACAACTTCCATCATCGTGTGGTTCTTCCTTCCCACCACACCATTATGCTTGGGAGTATGTGGTGTAGTAGTCTCCCTCTTAATGCGAGCCTCAGATATGCCTGAGTGAACCAACTGTCATACATCGGAGGTCTTGCTTTCGCTTCAGGGGAATGGTCCCCCTTTGAGCTTTCCTTCGACACATCCCAGACATACACCTTCTTCCTCTACTCAAAATTCAGGCATCCCTGTCACCATTTGTCTTACACCGAGTATAGCTTTATAATGAATGGGGCTAAACCTCTAATGCCAAAGTTCGGACTAAAGAGATGTGTCATAAGACATGACACCTAGGAGACTTCCATTGACCTGATATAATGAATCAACACTAAACCCAAGAGTAAAGGCATATTTAACATTATTTTTCCATATACATACCTTGCCATTGGCGAAGGTTACCTTGTAGCCTTTGTCTTCCATTGTTGAGATGGAAACTAGGTTCTTTTTGAGGTCATGTACATTCGAACTTTCTAGCCTTCTTGAATGGTTTTCCTCTTCCTCGATCGCCAGCTCTCCTTGATCTTCAAGGGTTAGATTGATAGACATCTTCCATCTATGATAGTCAGCTTCTCACAGAGCTTGTCTTTAGCAGGAAAGAGTGTTGAGGACCCCATAGTTCTTTTAGGATAGCCTTACCAATCTTCTCTTTGATGATTGCTCGTGCTCTTGGTTGGGCTTTGTCTTCACCTGAGCTCTGATACCATGTTAAGTTATGGTATGTTCTATGCTTATAAAGATTTACTTCTTTTTCTTATTATATTCCACCGATTAGCAATCACATGTACATAAAGTAAAGTGCAGATAGAACATTAAACGATCGACAGAAAACAAGCCAAGGCAAGAGACACAAGATGTGGGAGCTAGCCAGGGACAAACCCCACAATGTGTGGGGAAACCCTTTAATCAAATATTATTTTATCTTCAATAATTCAGTAGAGAGAAATAGTACAATGAATCTGATTCATATCAACAGTAGAAAACCCTACATCAGTAGCATCAACATTAGCGGCTTCATTATCAAACTAGGGCAGACGATATCTCACAAACCGACCGTCGGATTGACTTCATTCCACCACCAAAAGTTTTGGCTTCCAGAGGAGGTTCAGATGAAACTACAGTGCAGTTCAGATGAGGAGATATTCTAGGCCACGCAGGTTAATCTTTACTTCTGTAGTTGCAGCTTCAGTTTCAGCAGTTTCCGGCTTCAAACTAGGGTAGCCGATATCTTGCAAACTGTTCATCGGATTGACTTCATTCCACCACCAGAAATTGCGGCTTTCAGAGGAGTTTCATATGAACCTACAACACAATTCCAAAGAGAATATATTCTAGGCCTCGCAAGTCAATCTTTACTTCTGCAGTTGCAGCTTCAGTTTCAGCAATTTCCAGTTTCAAACTAGGGCAGTCAATATCTTGCAAACCATTCATCGGATTGACTTCATTCTACCACCAGAAGTTGCGTATTTCAGAGGAGGTTCAGATGAACCTATAACACAGTTCCAAATAGGATATCTTCTAGTCCTCCCAAGTTAATCTTTACTTTTGCAGTTGCAGCTTCAGTTTCAGTAGTTTCCGGCTTCAAACGTGTGAGAGAGAGAGACCCATTTCAGTGCAATAGAGAAGAGACTCATATCTACGCAGTAGAGAGAGAGAGATGTGATGAGATGAGTGAGTCCAAATGAGGAAAATCCCTCTTATATTTATACACAATGTTGGTGGGTGAATAGATGCGACTATTGGGCTTCTGAGCCTACATGAGTTGTAGGTCGGCTTGATAATAATTCCATAATCAAAATAAATTCATATCTCCATGAATACTTATCGGAATCGGATGATCTTTATATCAATCCTACACCTCTCGACGAGAGGAATTTAATAAAAATATTATCAACCATGAATAAGATGACCCACATGAAGTTTTGCCCTGGTTGCCAATTTTAACAATGATCATACATTATGATTAAAGTTTAAAGTTTAGACATGGTTAGATAGCAAGACAGGGTACCAAAGTTCAAATATCTCGAGGCATGTTTAGTTTTTAGTGGCCTGCCTTTCCGTAGAAATGAGTTGTCTTGAATCAATAATGATACAGGCACTGTTTATTAAATAATACTATGTAACCTTTAAGAATTACAAAATCATTAATTTCATGGCAATTCCCATTTGGAATTTAGTTATCTTCAATCATATTAGTATGCAGATATCCACAGCTGAACATATTGTCTACGAGACTTTTGGATATAACTGCATAAGAGATTTTAACTTTTAAGCCCAAAGTTTCAAGTGAATTGTCCACCCATCAACAGTGGAACCGTCAAAAGATAAAAGCAATCATAATACATTTTAAGCACAACATTTCATTGCTTCTTACGCAGTTACGCAGGCAGCAGTGGCAAAAGCTCATGAAATGAATTGTAGTCTGTTACTAACCTGTTAAGCTGTAGCAGTCCGCTCCTCGCACGCAGGCTGCTCGCACGATGCTTGAAGGGAGGTGTTGCTCGCACGATGCTCGATGGGAGCTGTCAGCTGCTGCTTGTAGGACGCTCGACCAGAGGGAGGGAGGAGTTCTGGAATGATGAATCTGAACAATGAAATCCAACGCTGTGAGTGGAGTGCTCAGCGAACTTGCAAAGGCTATGCCACTGTGAGTGTGTTGTTCATGGTTCAGGGTGTCGGTTTTATAACATGAAACAACGATTTTCCAAAACCCTAAACGTTAATTAACTCTTAATTAAAGATTAAGTTCAACGTTTAGTTAATTAAAAATTTAAAATGGTTTTTAATGCATTAAAGGTGTGCCACGTCCCCCGCGGTCCCCCCACTCCCCTCTCACCCCACGCCCCCCACGTCCCCCTTTTCGGAAACGCCCCCTCAGGGAAGGGAAACGTTTCCCTAGCACGTCCCCCTGAGTTTCCTCCATTTTGGGAGCATGGGGGAACGTCCCCTACTCGTCCCCAAGTCCCCGGAGCGCGGGGGAGCGAGGAAACTAGACCCCTAGGTGGGGGGGCGAGTCCCCGTGGAACACTGGAAAAAACTCAATTAATTATTAAATTCTTGGAGGAAAATGATAATTAACCAAGTGAAAAAAATCTCCCAGAGAATACCCATTTGATGACAAGCTCCCAAGTTACCTAGGTTTGTTACATGACTCAAACTCATCATACTAGCATCACTTTACATCATCCCATAGGGCTTGTGGAATTTGGGTACAACAAAAGAAGATGAGAAGAAGTAGAGTTAAAAAACTCTAGTGATATGATGATCTCTGATGGTACAAGCAATCTTTGGTACATCCGTGGACATGGAGTCTTCAAAAAAATTCTAGGTGCCACTCCAGTGATCAACAAGGCGAAGGTACAAAACATGCCAAAGGTACAAAACTGAGTCGAAGGTGCAGAACAGGCCAAAGGTACAAAACATGCCAAAGGTATAGAATTGAGCCAAAGGTGCAGAACAGGTCGAAGGTACAGAAAAGGTCGAAGGTGCAGAATTGAGCCGAAGGTGCAGAACTAAGCCAAAGATGCAGAACAGGCCGAAGGTACAAAACTAAGTCGAAGGTGCAAAACAGGCCAAAGGTACAGAACTGAGGTAACAAGCCGAAGGCGCAGAACTAAGCTAGTTGGTGCAGGTTCAAGGAAGGGCTTGTTGGAAGGGTTGTCTTAGTACTTGGAGGAGGACTTGGTGTAGGGTTTGGGTCTTTGTGTCTCAATTGAAGCAAATTCTAAGAAGAGAAGAGTTTATGGGTTTTCCACTTGGAGGGGTTTTTCCCTGCCTTGGAGCCTAATTTTTGTGTCCTTTGTTGTTGTTTCATTCTTGATATTTGTTTGATGAAAATATCTAACTAAAGAACACAAGAAGAATAGCTCACAAGCAAATATTAAGGTTAAGGGAAATAAGATTAAATACGCTGCCACTTTGCATTTTCCGACATTAACACCTTAGAATAGGCATAAACAAAATTAACCAAGACTACTTAACTTCACACACTCACCTACAACTTTGATTTACCTTGTATGTAATTGGTTATCATTTTAGCTCTCTCTCAAAGACATACAAGTTGAATTGTGAGCATCTCACTTTACTTGCAAGCATTTTATTTTTCGTACTTGTCTATTTCATTTACATGCTCATATTAAAATCTCATTTGATGTCATTGTATCATGCTTGAGCAATTTCATTTACAAGTACAAGTTTTGCTTACTCGCAAGCTCTATTTCCATTTAGTTGCTCATTCTTCAAAGTTGTATATAAATTTTGCTATTGTGGTTTACTCTTGATCCGCTAACGCTTGTTCTTGCAGCTTCCCATTCTTACAACTTGTTGCAATTTGAATGTTATATTTCATTGAAAGTATTGCGATTTCGTTTTGAGAATATATTTCTTGCAAGTTTATATTTAAAGGCACTGGTCTTCTTACAATTTCCTTGCAGGATATCTAGTGAATCTAATTGATCTATCCACATTGTAGCTGTTATATGCTCATAGTTATTTGTACTTGCTAATCAATTTCATTTCAAGTTATAATTCAAGTTATTTGAATGGTGAGTACTCAATTGCTTTAACTAATATCATAATTTCCTAGAACTTGTTAGATTTAACAAGCCTTCTTTAGAAATACTCTTTAGGGACCACCCCCCTTGGCTTAGCTAGGAGAGGGCCTAAATGGAGAGAGTTGGAATTAGGTGACAGCCCCTTCTCTGAGTGTTGCCACAAAGAACACACCTTGTGGGGTTGAGGAATTTTCCCACGTCTCTGGGTGTGCAAATCCGTGGACAACAGGCAGCAAGTTGTAACAGTGCATTATGGGCAGCATTTCATTGTGTTTCTTGTCTGTGATTTTTCCAATCTAAGCTGAGTTTCTGGGCTGTGACAGTGCATTTTTGGGTTGTGTTTCACCCTTCCAGTTTAAAGTTTCAAACTTTATCAAGGCAATCTTGATTCTTATCTATCACAACAACAGTTGTTGTTATTGTAGGGAATTAGCATTGATTGCAGCTTCATAAATGACCTTCAATAATCTACTTAAGAGGAAGATGTATACTTCTATATGCATGTTTCCATATCTATGAGATGTATGCTTCCATATCAGAGACATAATGGGTTTTTGCAATTTATATTTTTTCTATACCAAACCATATATCTATATATATATATATATATATATTTGTACTCAAATCTTGCTACTATGGTTTGCATGTAAGGTTAAGCCAACCTTTTCCAACTCGAAAGATGTTTCTTTAAGGAATTAGAGCCTTAACATCTCTACCCCATTTGGGAAACATATTGTTGCCAGTGAGACATTTGTTTAGTCGTTTTAGTAAAAGATCTCGGTGAGTTTTGAGTTCTTCATTTTACTAGAGATTAGGATATTGTCTAGGATAGTAATGAATTTTCGTAAGGATGAAATGGATGAATCAATATTACCATAACGCAATAGGTGTATTTGTTAGGCCAAAAGGCATAACTAGGAATGCACAAAATCCATCATATAGCCCTTGTTCCTGCAAAATCTAACAAGTCTAGTGTAAAACCTCATTAGGCAAATCCAAACATCAAGGCAACAAGAGATCAGCTACCACTGTCACCTTAGCAGCCTTTCTCCAACTGTTTAGTGGTATTCAACCACACCGAAGGCTTCCCTAAGAGGATCACCTAAATGACATTCAATAATAATGGCTTAAGGTGATGGACGGGGGTCTAATGATTTGGATATAATACCAGCAAAGCCTAGATGCTCAAGCACTATATCCTTAGACCAAGTAAATGAAACATAAGGTTATTATAAGTTAGGGTTTTGCAGATTTTCAATGATAGAGCAAGAAATGTCATATAACAGCCGGAAGAAAAGGTCCTTTCTGTGATGTTCTTTTTTATGGTGTTCCTTATGGATGGACTTTCAGGGTTGGAGGCAGACAAGTCACAGTTGCAGGTTTGCTTCATCAGCGGACGCAGAGCTTTTGGAGATGTTTCATGGGGTTTTGAGGAGTCTCTGTGGGATCCGATACCATTTGCTTGGCATATTCCATCATCTGCACAACTTGCCTTTTGTTTTGTTGCATTTCGACAACTTTCGAGAAACAGGGTTATTAATGGGCCTAACTCAATTAATTACGTTTAAGGTGGCATTCCGAGAGGAATACTTGACGGAACACCTTAGTGTAATAGCTCATTGGAGCAGGAATTAGAATATCTATAGGCTGGGATGGTTAGAAGTGATTCTCAATGACATGAGGAGGCATGGTGGCCAATTTACCCTTCTCCCACATCAAAAAGAATATTTTAATTAAAATAAAAAGAGGAAAAGTGCTCTATTATTAAAATAATAATAAAAGAGGATGTTCTAGAGGGGTCCATCAGATTTATAAAAAGAGGAGGAGGAGGCCATTAGGGACATCTAGGATTATTGATATTTTCTATTGGTGAGGTTTGGAGAACCTCGTTCCCAACTTCTCCAACCCCAAGACGGAAACCCTCAAGTATGTTGTTGAGTGTTGAACGAAAACCCAACTCTCTTTGAGGAGACTTCATCCAGGAGTTTCATAGAGCTTTAGGGATATTCGAGTGAGGATCATTCAAGTCCTCAATTGGTACTTCATAGTCTTTCAGTTGATTCCGTGACAGCTGTTGTTGGAGGGAGAGTGCAGCGGTTGTGGAGTTTTGAGAGATCCGGATCAGCATAGTAGCAAAATATTTGGAGGTCCACTCAGGTATCACCTTTTCTATTTTGTCACAGATATTTCCAGTTGTATTCTGCAAGCTATATTATAATAAATGAAGCTGAGTCATTCCTTGTGCTGCACTTTCTAATGTTATTTGAGTTTCTGGGTTTGCTTCTGTGAATTGTCAATATATTTGTCATACTTGTATAATTTGTGGGTTCTTATTCGCTGGTGCATTTTGGCGTAATTTCGTGGGTTTTTGGCGAAAATGTTGGCATAAAATTTTATAAAGAATTTTTTTAGAAAAATACCACAAAATGTCCAAAAGGAACATTACACTTTCAATGATAAATCAACAAAGAAACAAGACCTTCAGTTAGATAATAAGGATCGAGGGTTTACATTGGAGATTCTATGGCCGAAACATAAGGATGAAACAAGGTCTCCTCAATATGTTTCATCATTATGAAACTCCATTATAAATTAGTCTCCTCATCCCCAATACATAATGATTGAACAAGGTCTGTCAGAGGGTTAGCATGCAATACCTATGTAGTTATTGCAAGATAGTGGTGAATCAGTGAATAACTCTTATACTAAAACCCTTAGATCACACGATTGAGGACGGCTATGATGCTTCCCTAGCCAAGACCTCTCAAACTAGATTCAACCAACAAAATACACGCTTAAACCACAAAGAAATCCATAAACCTAATACCCATATTGTGACCATAAAAATGCATTTTTGTTTATATCTAATTTTAGATATTTTTAAACATGTTTTGTGCTTCACCTCTTGCTCCTATTTCCATGCACATAAATGCTATTGTCATTGTTCTGCTATGACAAGCTTTTTGATCAACAGTCACAGACAAGTTGCAACAGAAGGTGCAATAATTGAGGTCAACAAGGCTACATCAATATGTTCTTCAATAAGGAAATGATGAAAGCTAGCTAGAAATTCAAATGTGACCTTAAACCATATGTGTAAATGCACTGACAACTAGTCTTGAGATTATTTCAAATTGGAAAAATTCAAAAAACAGATCTTGCACCATTAATGCCCAGTTTCTTGGCTCACCAAAATGAAAAGAAAAAACGTATCAAATTGAAAAGCAAAACATACTTCATTGAAAAGATTTTTCAAAATTGGCTCCGCGTTTGGGGTTGAAACCACACACAGGTCTGGATACATTTTTGACAGTGGCTCGAGTGTCTTCATGTGACAATGATCATCAAGGCTTTGTGTTATTAGCAAGCAGTCAAGCTCTTGCAAGTCCTCCAGCTGCCAACAGAAACATAATAAAATAAGCACATACAAAATGAGTTTTAAGAATTTGCACTGTGATCATTGTACTAAAAGAAACAGGTGTCATTTTATGTACTGTCTCAAATTGAATAAAACACTAGTTACCATGAACATACTGCTAATGCTAGATATCATAAGATTCTGATGGGAGCAATTACAAAATTGATCGTAAAGTAGATAAATTAGTCAAAGTAAAAGAAGCTTTAGAAAGGTCTATATCTCTTAAGATGATGAATAAAACATAGCTGCCAAGCTAATCAATGCTTCAAAAAGTCAGCAAGGTATTGACAACCAAGCCACACAAGCCAAATGTTCACAAAACATCCTCAATCTATTACTTTCAAGACACCAGGAACAACATATAACAGCAGATATCTATGGCTCAGTCATACCAAATTAGGTTTATATTTTTCCTTTTGATAATCCAGCAGATTTTACAAGCCACATTACCTAAGTCTTTTTATTGCAAAGCCTCATTTTAATACAGATACTACCTTTAAAGTTTGGTCCTACTAAAGAATGTGAGACACCCATAAGATTGCAGGCCCTATCAAATGCCTGCTTTGAGATGGCTAATGATAAAGGTTGCAACTGCCTATAACCTGATTCCTGCACTCACATATTGAATTGCACAAAAAAACACACTAAAAACATGTCATGATTGGTCAGCCCAAACGCTCATTAACTACAGCAGCAAGGCATATACATCAACATCCCGAATGCTACGCACCTACATGTGCACTGATGCAGTATCAGCAGCTAGGTGTCTACATCAATGTGGCAGAGCTGCAATAAAGGCCACACTCAGCTATCCACCATGCAGGTGGGGCGGGGGGGAACAAGTCTGTCAAGATCTGAACATGGGTCATCCCCAAGGCAACCACTCCAAGTTGTCGGTACAAACAACCCAACAGACAACTCATATCTCGAACTGTATAGCACATGGTATTAACATCCATTCATTGGGATGAAAGCAACTGTAATATAATAGAATGTAGCCATCTCTAGGAATTTATTGAAACACTTTTTGGAGTAATGTTAACCACCACACGTGCAGATATACAAATTGCCAGATTCGGAGAAATAGGGTTCAGCAAGGGCTTACCAATGTTACCAATTCTCAGTTAGAAAATCCTCAAACTCCTTTGGCTAGAAATAACTAAAGTGATAAAAGTGAATTGAAAATAGGCGGCATTTGAGTATTGATGTTCCCCTCTTCTCACAAATGTCCAGATATAAACTACTTGTGGGTGGCCAGATTCCAACCAGCTTATGATAACTTCCGTGTGATGTTCCCTCTACTTAAGTTCACCTAGCAGCTACACCAATTTTGCAATTTTGTCCAAGTCTAATTATCTTTGCCTCAACTTAGGATAAGTGTGTTAGTCTTTTGTAGCATAGGATGTCTTCTAGCCACAAAATTTGGGGGAGAGGCTTGAATACATGAAATCTCCAAAACCCATAAATCATTTCTGGAAATTCTGCATAGAAACGACTTAATTAGATTATTAGCCAGTTTTTAAATATTTCTTAAGTCTAAAATTAGAGAATATGGTGAGAATCAAGGTGTAATTAAGTCAAGGTGAGAATCATCTAGAAACTCACACAGATCGATCCAGAGATAATCCTAGCCATCGATGATCCTACTTGGTCGTTGGTGCTCCAACAGAGGATTATAAGAGGAGGTCGATGTATCGATGGAGAATACACTTGAGCAGTTCGATTTCTTGGCAAATCAATTTCCAGAGTAGCAGTGGCCAGTTGTCGAAGAGAGCTAGAGATCAAAGTAGTGTGTGAGGGGCAGAGACAATGAGGTTGGAGGAAGTATTCCAGATCCAATGAGTACATAGGCAAAAGAGCCACAGAGAAGCTGACGCACAAGCTGCACAATAGCTTCTAGAGGCAAGTTCGATTTGCTGAGAGGGATTGACGTCTTTAGTTCCAGAGGCCGAGAAGGAGTCCCAGAGTGTCGAAGAAGCATCTTTCCAACCAAAAGAGGGCAGAAAGATTTCATCAGAGATCAGTCAAAGGCTTGAGGTAAAGCAGACTGTGAAGAGCAATGTAGAGGTTGGCACAGAGGGTCTCAGGGCCAAGTTTCTGAAGGCAAGTTGTGTCGAGGTTTGCCTGTGGAGTGAGGAAATTCTTCACTAGATTTTTGCCAGTATTTTGCTCTGTAGGATTGTCAGATTTTTGGCATCCAGTTGTACTTAGAATTTCTCATTGTTGCATAATAATAAAACCCTCAACTGTTGCACCGGTTTTCCCATATTGGGTTTTTCCGAGGACTTTTGTCCAAAAATAATTCTCATATTTTACATGTGTGTGCTAGCATTTCTCAGCTTCCAGTGTTTTTATTTTTCCACAGAATTTTATTTGTGAAGGTTGCAGCGTATTTATTTTGATATTTGTTGTAGCAGATAAATTGTTAATTAATTAACAATTAGGAGAAATAATATCAGTTGTTGCAATAGGGTTCTAGTTTGGAATTTTCACATGGTATCAAAGCGCAGTTGATCAGCTGGAGAGCTCAAAAACAAAGGAAAGGAATTTTGTTGCTCAACAAGGGAAGCAGGTTGAAATTCCCAAGGGCAGCACCGTATTTTTGCCAGGAGGTCGAGTAGCTTGAGGAGGTTCATTTTTCCTGAGTGGGGTAGAAAAATTCGATCTTTCCAGAACGAGTGATTCCAGAGGCAGAGGGAGAAGCTCAATACTTTCGTTAGGCAGATCTCTAGCTAGATGCAGGGGTTTTGCAGTAGTACGCTGAAGTAGAACCAGCGTTGGGGTGGAATAGAGAAGAGCACACACAGAAGAAATTTTTTCCTCAGGGAACTTCTAGTCTCAAGAAGTTTGATTTTCCTTGCAGATCGCATTAGTTGTGAACAGATCTCGCTCCAAAAGGGAGTGCAAGGAGCAAAGCAGCAGTCGAGTAGAAGGAAAGAGGAAGTTTTCGACAGTTTGTTGAGATGACCACTGCTGGGCTTCGTGATCAGGATAGGTTGGATGGAACTTCCAACTACGTCATCTGGAAGGCAAGAATGTCCTTCCGTCTATATGAATATGGCCTGAAAGCCTACATTGATGTTGTAGTGGCAGTTCCTCAGGATGCAGATCAGAAAAAGGAATATAAGAAGGAAATGTCGCGGGTGAAGCGGTTGATCCTGGATGGAGTCCGAGATCATATAGTCTCACGTATAGTTGGCAAAGATACTGCCAAACAGATGTGGGATGCTCTCTCCACGTTATATCCGGGTACTTCCAAGCAGTGAAGGATGTACCTAGAGGAGAAGTTGAGACTTATTTGGATGCAAAACGGGTAAGGCATAGATCCCTACCTTACCAAAATTCAAGGGGTCCGAGACCAGTTGTTAGTTGTTGGAGAAGCGCCTAAATCCACGGAGTGTTGATTTCTGGTAGCATCGGATGTGCTCTAAGTCTCAAATTTTGCAAGGAGGCTTGGGCACATGTATTCCAAAGAACCCAGAAAGCGTTTTGGGAAATTCCACCCGGAGACAGTTTTATTAAAATAATTAATGGGTATTAATCTAATTGTGGGTGTAACTTCTAGAAGAAGACGAGGATCAAGCAGAAATGATCTTAGCCATTGATTAGCTTCTAATCTGGATCATTGAATGTCAACAAGAAGATTATTTAAGGAGGTTTGAGGGTCATTTGGAGGACATACAAAGAGTTGATCAGTCAGGTCGAATTGCTGAAGCTAGAGGCAGTGCAGTGATTTCGTAGTGCACGCAAAGAGGGGCAAAGAGAGTTTTGGTTGGAATATCTTCTCCGGAGCCAAGAATACTCAGCAGAGAGGAAAAGGGACACAAAGAGGAAGCAACGTAATACCCAGAGAGGGTGATGCACAGCCAGGAAGGGCTCACGCAGAGCAGCGCAGAGCCTTCACACAGAAGACAGAGATTTGCTAGGGGTTCGAGATTCTGAGTTGGGAGGGCTGGAGTCAACTCCTAAGAGAAAATCGATCCAGCAAGAAGTGATGCAGGGCCTTAGAGGTTGTGACGTAGGCCCACGTAGTGACTGCGTAGGGGCAACGCAGAAGTAGTCGGGGACTCGTTGGTTCAACTATCGGATCAGTCGGGACTTGCAGTGTAGAGTGAGGTAATCTCACCAATTACATTTGCTGAGTGATATTCTCTATAACTGGATTGTCAGGAAAGCATCCAGAATTTGTATTCAGAAATACTTTAGCTTAATAATAAAAACCCTCATATTTGTTGCACCGGTTTTCCCGCATTGGGTTTTTCCAGGGACGTTTGTCCAAAAACAACTGTCATTTGTGTTATATCTTTCTCTATTGTTCAGTTTCTTGTTTCGGCAATTTATTTTAAATGGTGTAGGCTGCAGTGTATGTATTTTGATGTTTGCCATAGGAAATTGCAAATAACTTGTTCATCTAACAAGTAGGAGAAATATCATCAGTTGTTGCAGTAGAGATTCCCAAGTTTAAGGAATTTTCACACGGAGCTAGTGCAATTGGCACTCAATATCATCTCAAAGGATTGGCAAGTTTTTTTCCAAAGCATATTGGGCAGAGATAGGCTACCAAACTGGGATAAAATGTGGGGCGATTTGCCGCAAGAGGAGTTGAGACGAGCTCTGTTAAAGAGCTCCATCAGTGGCAGCAGCAGCGGATCGAACGTGGTGAAAAAGGAGGAAATGTGGGCCTCGCATCAAAGGGTCCCAATCAGGGGAAAGGGGAGTAAAGGAAGAAGAATAAGGACATGCCAAAGATCAAGTGCTTCAAGTGTGGTGAGCTCGGTCACTATAGTACCCATTGTCCTCTCAGGAAGAAGGACAAGGAGGAGAAGCAGGACCAACAGGCAACTTCAGCAGAGATTGATAAGCTTTCCTCTAGGCTGGAGAAAGACTTCGCTATGTTTATCGATATACCTCTAGGAGTGAGGTGGGGTGACTTAGTGGTGTAGCCCCAGAGTGCTATAGTTGGCAAGACTCTTGAGGAGAAGCAGGACCAACAAGCAGCTTCAGCGGAGATCGATAGGCTTTCCTCCAGGCTAAAGGAAGACTTCGTGATGTTTGTCGATATACCTCCAAGAGTGAGGTGGGGTGGCTTGGTGTTGTAGCCCCAGAGTGCTACAGTTGGGCAGGATCCTTTAGGAGTCCACCTCATGGATCAATACCTTGCTACAAGGGCCCACAATATTCAGTAGCAGGATGGATCAGTGGCAGTTGATGTAGTCAGATGCCAAAGTGATAGTTGCAGAGACTAGTAGCAATTAGATGCTAGGGAGCACAGTGCAGAGTTGGCAGTAGTGCAATTGGCACAGTGTAGAGTCAGCAGCAGCACAAATTCCTCAGTGACAGTGCAGATACTAGCAACAATCAGAGACTCAAGTGACAGATGCATTATACTGATCACAGTTGATTCAGTATTTTGGATGTTTTCAGTTGCAGATGTTGCAGTTGCAGGCTTGCATCAATAACAAATGAGAGCGAGTTGCAGTGCAGATGCAGTGTTAGCACCAGTATGGCAGTGTCAACAGTAGCACAAATGCAGCATATATCAGAGTTGTGTAGTGGACGCCGCCTACAGCTTACAATAACGTAGGGAGGTCATTCCGGAGTTTTCAAGTTGCCATAGACTTTGTATCCCATTGCCTGGTTCCTAGGACGAGAGCTTGACAGAGATGGGAGCGTTGTATACCATTGACTCCACCCACTCACAGCAAGCGAATTATTATTTTTTTAGTAATACCTAATATTGAATGGTAGCAATAATTATAGATCCTATTGTATTGATAGGTCAATACCTAATATTGAATGGTAGCAATAATGGTGGGCAGCAGCAATGAACCCAATAGTGAATGGAGTAAAGGACAACCTCATTCCATACATATCCAACATAGATTCCGCTCAAGAAATGTATGAAGCTCTATCCAAATTATTCACAATCAAGAACATTGGTCAAATAGGAAGCCTCAAGAATGAATTAAGAACTATCAAGAAGACGAAAGATGATATTGTGGCATCCTTCTTTATAAGGATATCCAGAATCAGAGATGAACTTCAAGCAATAGATGTAATTATACCAGAAAAGAAGCTCGTAATTACTACTCTTCTAAGTCTGTCGTGTTAGTTTTTGTAGCATCAGATGTGTTCTAGCCACGAAATTTGGTGGAGAGGCTAGAATACAAGAAATCTCCAAAACCCAAAAATCGTTTCTGGAAATTCCACCTAAAAGTGTCTCAATTAGAGTATTAACCATTTTAATATTTCTTAAGTCTATACTTAGAGAATATGGTTAATTAAGCAATATTAATTGATATAAGGTGTGAATCATCAAGAACCTCACGCAGATCGATCCAGTTAGAAGAATACTTTCCAGTTGCTGGAATAGATAAAAATTTCACATGGTATCAGAGCACAGTTGATCACCCGGACAGCTCATAAACAAAAAGAAGGAATCTCGTTGCTTAGTGTGGGCAGCAGGCCGAGATTCCCAAGGGGCAGCGCAATCGTTTTGCCAGGAGGTCAAATTGTTTGAGGAAGACCGATTTTTTTGAGAGGGGCTGAAAAATTCGATCCTTCCAAAGCAAGTGACTCGAGAGGTAAAGGGAGCAACTCAGATTCTCTTGTTGGGCAGTATTGTCGCACAAAGTGTCTAGGCACCGCGACAACGCTCAGAGTAAGGGTTGTCACTCTTGATCCTTACTCACTCCGTTTAAACTCTCTCCTAGGCAAGTCAAGGGGGGTAGTCCCTAAGGTGAATGAATGAGAAAGCCTGTGGAACACGGGCTCTAGGAGATTTTAATAATGAGCAACTTGATGAATTTAAAGCAAGTCTTAGTCAATTACGATAGATGGATTAAAATAAGATGTAATTACAAGATATAAATGACTACAGACCAGTGCCTTTATGTTGAATTAATCGTAGACTAAGTAATAACAAGTCATCCAGAGAAAACTTATAAATGTGACAAAGCGACGATCAAGAACAATTAATGTAAATGCCCAAAACTTTAACATGCAAGAGATTCCAGATTTGAAATGATTTTCACTTAATAGCCCAGATCTAGGATTAATTAACTTTCTCCTATCGCCAATATAAATTTTGAAACATTAATCGTACTTGACAATAGAGGAATATAAAAATGCATTTAATCACCAAATAATACAATAGGAACTTCAGATAAACAATTTAATTATTCCTTAAGAACTTAATTAAATGCAAAAAATGAGGAAAGCAAATCAAAGGGTCAATAAAATAGATTTTTAATGGGCCATAGGCCACATTAAAAATATTTAATGTGAAAGCGCAAGTCCTTTAATTTATTTTAGTCCAGATTCTAAAGTCACAACCAAAAAAAAAAGATAATTAGATTTTTTCTTTAAATGTTTTTAAAATCTTTTAGATTTTTTAATTTTTAGGATTGTTTTTTAATTTTTAGATTTTTTAAGATTTAGGAATTTTAAAGTTTTTAATGTTTAAAATTTTTAGATTTTTATATATTTTAGATTTTTTAAATCAAAATAAAAGTCATAAAGTACAAAAAAAAATTAGAAATAAATAAAAGAAAGAAAGAAAGAAAGAAATTATTTTAACGTCCACGAGGCTAAAGATAGCCTATGAGACAGGTTGCCTCTTCATCTGCTTGATGTATTCGGCCCTTTTTCTGTGAAGCTTCAAAATAAATGCTCCCAACTTCTTGACAAACTACTTGCTAAATAGATTTTTCCAAGAGCTAGTTGCGAGCATATCTGCATAACTTTCCCTGTTGTCTTTGAAGGCCTCGCATTCTAAAATGAAATGTTTTTCTATTTCCAATTTTCCGGAAGAACAAAAAATGCATACTCTTTCCTCCCACACTTCCTTTGGCCTTTTCCTGTGCCCTGTTTCGCAATGGAGTTGATGAGAATTAGTCTTTAACTGAGCAATAAGAATTTTGACTCTCCAAGAGATATTGGCCTCTATGTATGCTTTTGGTTGATGACTATGAAAAGGGTTAAACACTTCAATATAGTATTTTTTACTTCAATTTAGTATTTTTTTCTTTCTTCCTATCTCCTTATCCCAAGTATGCTTATGGAACTTTTCCATAACAAAAGTTTTTATCTCTTTTTTGTTTATGGGACATGCGTTCAAGTAAATATCCCATTTACTAAGCTATTTGTTATTTTGATGCATCCAAATTTTTTTGCTCTGGCACAATCTATCATTAAAGACAAGCTTAGGCCATCTACCCTCTTCCATTTGCTCAATTTTTTTTAAATACTTTATGATTCGTGCCATAGCAATTGCTTCAATAGAAATGAAAAAAAATCAAGTCAAAATCTAAAAAGATAAACAAAAAAAGAAAAAGAATCGACTCAAAATCTAAAAAAATCAAAACAAAATCGAATTGAAATAAGAAAATAAAAATAATAAAAAGAAATCCAAAACCAAAAATTAAAATCAAACCTTAGTCAAAAATCAATGAAACTAAAAAATGTACATACATTTAACCCTAACCATATACAGACTTGAAACTAAAAATAAAAAAAATAAAAAATGAATTAACTAGAATAAACAAAAATAAAACCTAACCAAACGAAACACATACATAGTAATGAAAATAAAATCGAATACAAGTTTGTTGTTGTGCGTGTGCAGGTCTCGACGGCGGAAAAGGGACGAGGAGTTGAGGCAACGTGGGAGTGTTAGCTTGGAGATCTGCGGCTCTAGTGTGTGTGTTAGCAGGTGGAGCTCGCAGACAGCGCGAGAGAAGAATGCAAATGGGTAGTGTGGAGAGTTTGGGCAAGCAGCGTTGGAGAGCTGCAAAGGGACGGAGAAGGATAGGGGCGCGTGAGGGCAGATCTGCGGGAGAGAGTTTTGCCCAGTATGCAGAGAGGCAGCAGCAATGAGCAGCTCGACAAGTTTGAGGATGGAGAAGCGAGATTCGATGGGCAGCGTGGAGGTGATGAAAACGCAGATCGATGGAAGGTTTAGGAGGGAAATCGAGTTTAGAAGGGATGATAAGGAGATAGAGCCGCAGGCCGAATGGAGGATTTTTTCAAGAAAAAAAATGAGATTTCTCTGCAGCAGTGAAAATGAAAAACCTGGTTAGCAGCAGCAAAAGGTTATGGGCCTTGTAAAAAAAATTGAAATGCACAATGAACTCCACAAATCAGGGTCGGAAATCAAAGAAACCAACCAGCAAACTGGTGGCCCAGAAGCCCCTTAAAAAATTTCTAGAAATCTTAATTAAAATATTAAAATTTTCTACTTCAGATTTTTTATGAAACCCTTCAAAAATTTTCCAAATTAACAAAAAAAAAAAAAATTAAACCATTGGATTGCAAAGGTTTAATAATATTCCCCGCAAAATGATTTTGACAAACCCCAGAAATCCAGATCTTCCCTTTCGAGGCCTAGATCTAGACTCTACACAGATTTCTTCTTCAGATTTGTCGCTGCAAGACAACAAGAAACACCCAAACGATATATACACTGACTCAAAAAACTAAAACCCAAAAAACCCAAGTTAGAAACTGAAAATAATTACAGATCTATGTACATGAATGACATATCTATCAGATCTAGGAAGTGTGAGTCCGACTCCATTCTCAGATCTGATAATCCGAGGCTCTCAACAGCGAGATTTATCGATTTAGCACATATAAACTAAAAAAAAAATTAAAGTTAGGTGTTGAACTCAAAACCCTTCATGCATCACCCATAAAAATATCTTATGATAAGCCCAGGATCAAATTAAGTTGGGCTCTTCAGAAAACACGGATCGGCAGTTGGCTGGTTCAACCGAGAACTTCCCCAAATGCCGGATGACTTAAAAATTAGACTTTCCTGCAAAACTCAATTCAGCCATCAACATAGAGCGAGAAAACAATAATAAAACCCAGACAAATAGAGATACCTGCTATTACGCTCAGAATTTAGATTATTATTTAAATCCCAGCATCTGAGCAAGATACGTGTACTCAAGTCACTCTTCAGAAGCTATTATCAATGGCTAAAAAAAATTATGCATTAAAATAACACATCTTACAGTATTTCCACGAAGAGTAACACCGACGAAAATTAACGCCAAAGTCTTCCTTTATTATCCGAAAATGTTTACACGAGCTTTTTGCTTATAGTACACGATCCAAAGATCAGATGAATTGACTAAAATGACCTCCTATTTAAAGCTAAATCCTCCTACGGCTAGTTCGAGTGATCCTCGTCAAAACAATCTCGACAGTTGATGAGAATAAAAATTTCTTTTAATCTCATCCGTCAAAATTTTAAATTCTTGAGGAAATTCGAATTTTTCAATTAAATGAATTTTAATTAATTCAAAAATTAAATTTTTGAATTTAATTCCTCAAAAATTTTGACCTTTCACAACTTAACCCGAGGACCAAAGGCTTTAAAAATTTAACAAAATAATTAATTTACCTTAAACTCCTGGACCTCTTAAAATTTAACTTTTAAGGACCGACGAATTTTGTCTTCAGAGAATTTAAATTTACCTAGGATCTAGAATTAATTAAATTTCTAGCACTTAGGATTTTAATTAATTTTTTGCCGAAAAATTTAAATTAATTAACCTATGTGGGGGGGGGGGGGGGTAAATTATTTTCCAACCCTCAAAAACACTTTACATCACAATTTTCATATCTTTTACACCACACGGGAGAAAACCCATCTGAATTAGACCCTCATAGACTACCCATTTCTACGGCACAAATATAATCCAGCAAACCATGCAATCTGTAATAAAATAACCTAACCAAATAGTTAGGATTATTCCCAAATTACTTTTACATAGACTCGATCTATAACATTAGGACGCCTAAGATCCTAGTGACAAAATCCATTCCTTCTTTGGGGTAAAGCTGAAAAAAAACTCTGTCGACCATCCGAAAATAGATCGATGAGACAAAAAAACTTCCGGAATGTAAATCGTCACCAGAAAAGTAGGTTTACCTAGGTAATTACATACATGACACGGCTTTGCCGAGATTATTTACATTATACACATGCAGAATAGGTTTACATTATAAGATGATGATCAAGCTGATGATGATAGTTGGACGGCACGAACACATCGATCAAGCACTATCCCTTTTGCAAAAAAAGGGGGTGTACTGCTATGGGTCATTGACACGTAGTGGTCAACATCTGGCTCTACTTGGGGACACGTTGCTGTAGTGGAGGAATGTGAGAATCCAGAATTTGCGTCCACGCAACACACAACATAACATAAGTAGTGTCCATCCAAAAATCATCATATAACGTTAAGCACAGGGAAAATATAAGTTCTTTATTTATTAACTAGTCTAACAACATGAAAAACACAAATCTAACTACAAAATAAAACACTGAAATAACAGGGCATAAGGTTAGAAATACAATACAAAGATGCCCCATGGCATCAGATGCATTCAATATAGTGCATACTGAGCATTTGTCAGCTTTCAGGCAAATCTGTCAGCTGTTTCTTGGATGTGCCATGTCCAATCCTACATACGGTAGGACTTTTTCCTATCCGAAAATCAAGCTACTCGCGGCCATATGATGCATCAAATCGCTTTATCATTCTCTTTCTCTTGCCTTTTTCTTTGTGGCAGGTTGTATCACTGATGATGTGGAAAATTCTACTTCAAAACTCTCAGATGAAGTATGTAAGATATGCATGACATGTCTTTCTTCATTTTGCATCTGCTCTGTCAAGAATGATGGATCAGTCACATAGGTGTCATGAGTAATAACTTGACCTTTTTTAATTTCTTCTTTGATCATGTCATTCTTAGTTAAATCTCCGTTAATGGAGTTAGCCTCTTTCTTGGGATATTCACAACAAGACAGGACCTGTGATTTCCTCTCTTCCAGCCTCTTATGTAATGAACCCATTTCTCTGGCATGTCTTACTATTAACTTCACCTGATTGAGTTCAGTTTTTACGAATCTTTCTTGCAAAGTGACATCATTAGCTTGCATAGCCTTTATTTGATTTTCAATAATGGACCTCTGATTAGAATGATTAACTTCCATTATTTTTAATCTATTTTCGATGATATGTATTCCATCTGTATTATGACACATGGTACCTTCTTTTCTTCTATGGCTAATAATCTATTCTGAAAAAATATTTGACCAACTTCCATGTCCTTTATAATTTTATCATTCTTTGCTTTCATGCCCATGAAACAGTTTTGCATATAGTTTATCTCTTTCTTATAATATGCTTGCATGGTAGCTAACTGATTATTATAATTGAAACTCATTATGGTCATTTCTTCATCCATAGTTGACAATTTGTTCTGAATCGAACTTATTTCTTCTTGATAACTTGCTTCCATGGCAGTCACTTGATTTGAATGATTGGATTCCATGTTCGTCATCTTTTCCTCTAGGACTAATAACTTACTTTGCATAGAATTAATTTCCCTATCATGATTAGCTTTCATAGTTTCCATTTCCTTAGCATGCTGACTCTGCATGTCGGTTACATGATCAAAGTGTTTAATTTTCGTGATTTCCATCTCCTTAGTACGTTTTTCCAGGTGGGTGTACAAAGTTCTCATATCCTTAACATAATCGATTACAAATTTTTCTTGATTAAGCTCCATATTTTTTATCAACTGTGATTCACTGAACTGCATATCTTTAACCAACTACTTTAGTTCTTTTATAAGATGCTTATCATTCTTCCTTTCACTGTCGACACTGATTTGATAACTTGTTCCTGCTTTTCCACTATCATGGATTCGTCCTGCAAAGGTACAAGTGGATGGCACAATCTGATATGGAGAATTGTCTTGAAATCTTTCATTGAGAGTTGGATCCTTTACAAGATCACTCTCATTTTGTTGCATAATTTTAGAGGCACAAAGCGAGCTACCTTGATTACCATATCTATCTGTAAAAGCATTAACGATGTCTTGTAAGAAGCGAAAGAATATTCAAGACAATTATTAAACCAATTCAAAGCATCACCCTCTAAAGAAAAGGCAAATAGATGCATTTTGACATCTTCATGTTTATATTGGGGAGAACTACAATATTTGATTATTGTATGAGTAAACCTGCATAGATGCTTTCTAACAGCGACTGAATCACCACCTGGGAACAAAGGCAATTTATGAATGGCCGCTTCCAATGACACAGGGTAAACGAATCATCCATGAGGACTTGCTTGAAGGGATAAGGAGGGACCAAATGGATGCTAGAGAGAGACCCCTGCTCAAGAAAATCAAGAAATCTACAAGAAGCAAGCTTCTAGTAGAAATTCTTGTAAGAAATGAAAGAAGTGGAGTCGCCACTTGAACATGAATCTAGCTCTAAGAGCCAAAAGGCAAACAATTAGATGTAAGGGAGGGTTTCTTGTTTAAGAAATAGTAAATGAAAGAAGTGGAGTCGCCACCCAAACAAGAAACGAACCGAAATGTTCAGGTGCTAAAAGTGCAGATGAAATGATTAATGAGATGATGAAAGATATAGGGCCATGAAAAGATCAAATGACGCTAGTAAATGTTGTGCCGCTTGACAGGTTAATGAATGGCAAAAAAGATGAGATGATTAAAATGATGTCAAAGAAACCAAGGACAAAAAAAACTCTATCCCCAGTGGCAATGCCAAGAAGTGTTGGCTTTGCTGGCGCAATTGAGAGATGAGAAAGATGAAAGATGAATGTCGTAAAGCCAAGGCCTAATAAATCTGTCCCTGGCAACGGCACCAAAAAATGTTGTTGTTTCCAGTAAAAATGATAAAGATGATATGAAGAGAATGAAAATAAAATGTTGTTGAAGCGCTGTGAATAAAATATCCCTGGCAGCGGTGCCAAAAAATGTTGTCGCACAAAGTGTCTAGGCACCGCGACAACGCTTGAAGTAAGGGCTGTCACTTTTGATCCTTACTTCGTTTAGACTCTCTCCTAGGCAAGTCAAGGGGGTAGACCCTAAAGTGAATGAATGAGAAACCTTGTGGAACACGGGCTCTAGGAGATTTTTTTTTTAACACAGTCGGTTACTTTTTATATATTGCAAAAAAGAGGGAAAGGAAGCTAGTTCCTTGTACAATCAAGGGAGGGCAGGTTCAAAAGTAGTGCGTATATGGGAGAGCAGTCTCCGCAACTACTTTTGCCACCTAATATCCATAAACTTCAACAAAGATGACTTTAACTCCAAAAAATGACTTAACTTTTGAAGAGGCGGATAAAGTCAAAGACCGTTATCCTCGAAAAGTCGGCATATACACAAAACACAGTAATTAATGATTTCCGCTTTTCCGAAGCCTTGGCGCGATCTTCAAAGCTTACCTTTATAAGACACTATCTCCACCGTAGAAAATCCTCCGTCGAATCTGACCGGTCAAACAACTTGCACGTCCCACTTCCATCGTCAATCCACACACGATAGATCCAACGGTTGGCATGAATATCGCGCGGGTAAGTCGCGCGAAGAGTATCCACCCGAAAAGGTGGTAATCTCACGCCGCCCTCATGATACGTGTCCATCAGTGAGTGGAATCGGGTGGTTCCCTCCCAAAACCACTTACCACTGAAACTCTGCCCGAAATACCATTCTGGTTTACAATCCCACATTTTCTTATTGTCTAACTCTCGTGCAAGAAAGCGCCCAATGGCCATTGATCTACCACCATCGACGACTTCGACGACATTTCTGAGATCCTCTTCCGCTGCAACTGAAGTCAGACCTCGGCCATTGATCTCCAGAATCCCACGACACCTGTGCAATGATTCTTCATCAGTATCCGCACTCCTACTTTGAGGCCTTTCTTCATTGATTTATGGTTTCTGGTACTGTCTTATTGGTCTTTGTTGTGAAGAAACCTGTTGTTGTTGATTGCCAAACTGTCTCGGGTTGCCTGGGAGCCTATATTGATACATGTGGATCATGGTATACATTCTCGTTCTTTATACTGGGAGAGGGGGTCAAGGGATACTTTCTTCATAAACTTCATTGTTCTCTTTGACGATGCCAACTAGTCTGTCAATTGCTTTGTTGGCATGGCTATCCGCGTCTTTATTTTGGTTTCTCAGGATGTGCTTTAAGGTTATATTTCCCAGAGTTTCAAAGCTTGCTCTGATCCTCTGATAGATTTTATTGATGTCTATGCTTTTGAAGTCCCTATTGGCATCCAGAGCTGCCATTATGATAGCAGAGTCCCCTATTATTATAGGGCTTTTGAATGCGTTTTTGTTTAAAAGCCTTGTGCCTAGGAGAAAGTTGTATGCTTCAGCCCTGTTGTTTGTCATTTCACCCAAGCTCCATTCATAGGTTATTATTTTTTGTCCATTTGGGTCTAGCATAACTCCTCTTGCCCCTGCTTTGCCTAGGTTATTTTTTGTAGCTCCGTCGAAAAAGAGAATGTGTCTCTTTTGTGCTTTTATCCTTTCTGTAAATTCTTTGTCCTCCAATCTTAATTTCCAATTTTTGTTTGTGTGGGATTCTTTATTATTTGTTGTAACTGTTGCTTTTGCTTTGTTTTCTAGCATTGCTTTACTGTATCAGTGTTTCTCTTCTTGTTGTAAATTATTCTGGTCCATTTTTGAGATTCCATTTGTACTGATTATCTCTGCAACTTGGCTCCAAGTTTTTGCTAAGATCTTGCCTAGATT
This sequence comes from Pinus taeda, assembly GCA_000404065.3. Lineage (NCBI taxonomy): Eukaryota > Viridiplantae > Streptophyta > Pinopsida > Pinales > Pinaceae > Pinus > Pinus taeda. The sequence continues at coordinate 153,878 of APFE030613936.1, forward strand.
TGGCTTTTGTTCTTTGAAAATGCATTTGTTTCAGGCTAACCAAATTTTCCAACATAGAATTGAAGGGAGACATTTCCATATCCTTTTTATTGTTGCCTTTTTTTTCTTTGTATATGGATAGCTTTTATCCCAGTTTTTATGAAGAATTGTCAATTGGATTGTTGGATTTATGTTTATTTCCAAAGGACTTGTTCCCTGTTTCCAGCACTCTCTTGCCACCATACAGTTGACGAAGAGGTGTTGGATAGTTTCTTCCTCCTTTTGACACATGACACATTTTGAGGGCCCTTGTATTTCTTTTTCTTTTTAATTTTCAGAGGTAAGAATTTTACCTTTGAGAAGGATCTAGGTGAAGAATTTAATTTTGGGCAGACTCTCTGAATTCCATGTTGCCTTCCAAAGACTCCAGTCATTTTGATTGTGAAGTTTTTGGAGGTTGTACCTCGATTTCACTATGTAATCCCCTCCATTTGGGTCCCAAACACAATCATCCTGCACTTCTATGTTGATGGGCGCAGCCCCAGCCAAATGGACTTTTAAAATTTCCCGCTGACTTTTAAGTCTTGGTGGAGTGGCCAGCTTTTTCCATCTAACCCAGTTATTCTGATCCCAATCCAAAAGAGAATAAAGTGTGTTAAAACTTTGCTCTTCCATCCATCCCTAAAGGCCCTTAAATTTTGTTGCTGATTTAAGGGGGGTTTTCCCCATTATTCTATCCTCCCAAATAGAAATTGTTTTGTCATTCCCTGGATTTTTGGATATTTGATCTCTAATAAGAGGAATTATCCTTTTAACCAATTTCCAAATTTGGGTGCATGGCTTGTCTGGAATAGTACTAGTGAACAACTTTATTCTATGACCATTCAAGTATTTCATTGTTAGTACTTTTTCCCACTAGTGGCCGTTCCCATTTATCATTCTCCAGATAGTTTTTCTCCCTAGGGCAATGTTCATTAGTCCTGGCAGCCTTATCGTTATACCTCCTTTTTCAAAGGGAAGAGTAACTTGCTCACATTTGACAAGGCTAAATTTTTTATTACCTTGTTTTCCTCCTTGCCAAAAGAAGCTTCTAATTATCAGTTCCATTTGCTTATGGGCGCTTGCCGGAGCCATAATGATTGCATATTGATATATAGGCAAAGTCAAGAGAAGTGCTTTAATCAGTGTCACTCTTCTTGCTAGGTTGAGCCACATCACTCCCCAGTTCTGAATTTTTCCCCTCATTTTCTCCACTTGCCTGTTCCAGACTTTTGATTTTACCACTTCCTTTGCTAAGGGTAGCCCAAGATAAGTGAAGTGGGTCCAATTTATTTGTAGGGGTATTTCCAGAATTTGTGAGATACGCTGCATTGTTGTTGTTGGGGTGTTCCAACAATAAATTCTGCATTTGAAGTTGTTTAAGGTTCCTCCTGAGGCTAGGAGAAATTCATCCAAGACTTTTTTGAAACGTTTTGCAATAATGCAGGATGCCCCACCTATGAGAAGGGTATCATCTACAAAGAGAGTGGTTTATATCTTTGACTCCTCTCGAAATGTGGATCCCTGTTATTTTTTTCTCTTTTCTCTAATTTTCTAGCATAGCACTCAGCGATTCAACCATGATGATGTACAAGAATGGAGAAAGCGGACAGCCTTGCCTCAACCCTCGTGTGCTTTGGAAGAATTCACTGGGCCAATCATTGAGTAGAGGAGCTATCCAAGGATTTGATATACATGCCTGGATAATCTCTATGAAATTTTTTGAAAAGCCAAACCTTTTGAAAGCTGCTGCAAGAAAGTTATGGTTAACTCTATCAAAAGCATTAGCCATATCTAACTTAACAATCATTCCTCTTTCCTTTCTTTGGACACTGTTGTGGATAGCCTCCTGTACAATTATCACATTGCCTGTGATTTGCCTCTTGGGGACAAATCCTCCTTGGTTCTCTGAAATTATTTCCGGGAATAGTTTTTTCATTCTGTTTGCTAGGATTTTGGTAAGTATCTTATAAGACGAGTTGCAAAGGGAGATTGGCCTATATCTGTTAAAAGTTGTAGGATTGGGTTCTATGGGAATGAGGGCTAGGAAGGAGGATTTAGTATTTCTTCCAATCTTTTTTTTCTAGAAAGCATTTTTGAGAATTTGCATTAGGTCTTTTTTGATAATTTCCCAATGTTGTCTGTAAAAGGCCATTGTAAACCCATCTGGACCTGGTGCCTTATCAGGGTGGAGATTCCACACAGCTTCTCTGACTTCTTCCTCAGTAATTTCTTTGTCTAATTCCCTGTTTTGCTGGTCACTTATTTTTTTTGTTATATGTTGCAAAATTTCTTCATTAGTTACATGTTGGTCTCTTGTTGAGAGGAGTTCTTTAAAGTGTTTATGGGCTACGATTTTTACTGCTTCAACTCCTTTTATTTCTTGACCATTTATTTGAATCTGTTCAATCTTATTTTTTGACCTCCTTATTTTCATTGTATTATGAAAAAAGTTAAAACGCTATATTTTTGTCTCCAGATTTTAGCCAGAGGCATCTTGATTTCTGTCTGCTTTCCTCTTCTTCTTGCCTATTTTGCTTATATATTTCCAGATATATTTCCTTTTCTTGTATATGATCTTGCTGGCTTTGTTCCTTGTTCTCTTTTTCCTTGCAAAGGTTATCCATTTTTTTTTGCAATTCGATTTTCCTGTCTTTGTCCCGGAGATCATTTTCTCTTGCCCAATTTTTTAGGTGTATCCTTAGGTTCTTTAGCTTAGTTTCCCAAACATACTGGGGAGATCCTGTGACATTTTGTTTCCAGTTGTCCTTTATTTGTTTGTCAAAATCTTCCTTACTATCCCAAATTGAATTATATCTAAAGGGAAGGGGTCCTTGATTTTCCAATTTCCCTAAGGTTAACACCACCGTCTTATGATTTGAAGCTGGGTTGTGAACAATTTTACTTTTCACAAGGGTGTAGGAAGCTGTTATGCTTTCATGAATAAGAATTCTATCCAACCTTTCTTTTATTTTGTTTTTTCCAATTCTTTTGTTGTTCCAAGTGTTTTTTCCATTTCTTGGCGGAATGTCTATTAATTTGTGTTCTTCAATTATTCCTTCAAGAGCTTCTCTTGACAAATCATTGTAGAAGATTCCGCCAAATTTTTCTTCTGTATTCCTTATCAGATTTAAGTCTCCTCCTAGGATTAAGTGCCCACTTTGTCTCTCTGCTATTTCTTCTTTAACTGATTTCCAGCATTGTTCTTTCTCTTTGTAGTGATTTGGAGAATACACATTTAAAATGCTATACTGTTCTTTTGTTTTGAGATTCCTCAGCTCTGCTCTAATCCAGTGTCTGCTGATTTTTTGGGTCATTAGTTCCCATTTTCTTTTATCCCAGATAGTGTCGATTCCTCTTGATGCTCCTGTGGCTTCTAATGCTACTTCTTCATAATTTTTTAGTTTTTGAATCATTTTTTTATTTTCTTGCTTGTTTAGTTTGGTCTCTTGGATCATATATATGTCTGGTTGTTCCTTAACTAAAATGTCTCTAGCTGCATTGACTTTGAAGGAGGTGCCAAGGCCGCGACAATTCCAAGAGACCACTATCATTATTTACTGTTGTGTTGGTGTGATCCTCCCTTTCCTCTTTGCTGAGTTTTTTCATGACTTCTTGTTTGTTTCCGAAGGAATGAATCCATTGGCTGTTGCGTTCCTAGGGCCATTTCTTTAGTTGTTGCCTCATCCCTAATTTCTTTATTGGATTTCCTTCCCACTTTTTTTTTACTGATCCCAGGCTTGGGGAATTTCTTTGGCTTTGTTTCTAGTAAGGATGTGGTCCACTGAGGGAGGAGGTGGGGAGGATATAGGGTTGGGGGTGGATATGAGAACTAAAGAGGTAGGGTTTGAGGGAGGGGATCTGAGAGAGCGTGGATCAAAGGAGTCTTCTAGTGGCTCAAAAGGATTCGGAATTGTGTAATCAGGAGGAGTAACCTTCATTGGAAGCTGAGAGGTTGTCTCATTTGCTTCTTAGCACTGATACATATTTGAGGTTGTCTGCTTGTTGGTAGGTTTTTTTCCTTTTCACTTGTTCCCATGTAGGTTCTTGCTCTTCTACATTTTTATACTCTACTTTTTTAAGACACCTATTTGCAAAATGACCATACTAGTGACATGCCTTGCATTTAAATGGTATTTGCTCATAGTCCAGCTGCTAAATGTGTATCCACTGGTCGACCTTGATCTTTATTGCTTCTAGGAGGCCTTTTCCGAGATCTACTTCCACACATATTCTTGTGCACGCGTGCATGTTGTCTTTTGGCTCATATCTGTCAATATATTTGCCCACTGTGTTTCCTATAGCCTTCACAAATTCGTCTCCCCAGCAGTGAAGAGGAAGATGCAGGGGCCTGACCCACACAAGTACAACGTTTGGGACATCCATCTCCGGATCAAAGTCTGGCGTCCATCTATCAAGTATAAACCTCTGGAGTCCATGAAGTAAGGTCTGTTTCTAAATATCAGATCTTTGTCCTCCTTTGTTTCAAAGAGAAAGGTGTAGTATCCCCTTCCACAGAATCGAATTGTTATCTTCCCCTGTGTGGTTGTGTTCCAGTTTCTTTCCGCCCATTTTTGCACTAATTTGGGTGAAGGCCATAGCCCTGTGAATTGTCCTACAAGTCCGCATTCTGCCAGAGAGATGGCTCCTCTTCTTCGAAGTGCTAGAGGCAGAGAAATCTCTGGGATACTTTCGAGTTTCTTTACAAATTTGTTGACTGATGGCTTGTTCCTTGGAGCTCCATTCTCTGCGATCAGAGATGCGAAGGCTTCTGCGTTTTCTTCAATCCCTAGCTACATGGAAGAGTGGGGATCTCCCTCCTTAGAGGGCTGCACGGTCTGGTTGGCCTCAGCAGCAGGAGGCTGCCAAGGGAAGGATCTGCAGGGGCAGCGGCCACTAGGTCAGCAGAGGCAGCGGCGACTAGGGCAGCAGCAGTGAATCCTCAAGTGATTTTGGTAACTATTTGATGAAAAGAACACAAGAGGGGCTCTAGGAGATTTTAATAATGAACAACTTGAAGAATTTAAAGCAAGCCTCAGTCAATTACAATAGATGGATTAAGATAAGATGCAATTACAAGATATAAATGACTACAGACCAGTGCCTTTATGTTGAATTCATTGTAGACTAAGTAATAACAAGTCATCCAGAGAAAACTTATTGATGTGACAAAGCGACAATCAAGAACAATTAATGTAAATTCCCAAAACTTTAACATGCAAGAGATTCCAGATTTGAAATGATTTTCACTTAATAGCCCATATCTAGGATTAATTAACTTTCTCCTATCGCCAATATAAATTTTGAAACATTAATCGTACTTGACAATAGAGAAATATAAAAATGCATTTAATCACCAAATAATACTAAGGAACTTCAGATAAAAAATTTAATTATTCCTTAAGAACTTAATTAAAAGAGAAAAATGAGAAAAACAAATGAAAGGGTCAATAAAATAAATTTTTAATGGGCCATAGGCCAGATTGAAAATATTTGATGTGAAAGTGCAAATACTTTAATTTATTTTAGTCCAGATTCTATAGTCGCAAAAAAATTAAAAGTTTAAGATTTTTTTTCTTTTTACGTTTTTAAAATCTTTTAGATTTTTTATTTTTAGGATTTTTTGGATTTTAGAATTTTTTAATTTTTAGATTTTTTAAGATTTAGGATTTTAGAGTTTTTAATGTTTAGGATTTTAGATTTATATATATTTTAAGTATTTTAGATTTTTTAAGTCAAAATAAAAGCCATAAAGTACAAAAAAAAATTAAAATGAAATGAAAAAGAATAAAGTCAAAATCTAAAAAGATAAAAATGAAAAGAAAAAGAATAGACTCAAAATCTAAAAAAAATCAAAACAAAATCGAATTGAAATAAGAAAATAAAAATAATAAAAATAAATCCAAAACCAAAAATTAAAATCAAACCTAAGTCAAAAATCAATGAAACTAAAAAAATGTACATACGTTTAATCCTAACCATATATGGACTTAGACCATGGGGCTTTGGATTGAAGGTGAATGGGTGCGCTGTTAAGGCACTCCTTGCAATAGGTCACCGGTTCAAATCCCGGTGGGTACTTAGATTAGTCTTAACTAGAAAAAAAAACCATATATGGACTTAAAAGTAAAAATAAAAATAAACAAAAATGAATTAACTAAAATAAACAAAAATAAAATTAACCAAACGAAACACATATATAGTAATGAAAATAAAATCGGATACAAGTTTGTTGTTGTGCGTGTGCAGGTCTCGACGGCGGAAAAGGGACGAGGAGCTGAGGCAGCGTGTGAGTGCTAGCTTGCAGATTTGTGGCTCTGGTAAGTCTGTTTGCAGGTGGAGCCGGCAGACAACGCGGGAGAAGAATGCAGATGGACAACGTGGAAAGTTTGGGCAAGCAGCATTGAAAAGCCGCAAAAGGACAGAGAAGGACAAGGGCGCGTGAGGGCAGATCTGCGGGAGAGAGTTTTGGCCAATACGCAGAGAAGCAGCGGCAATGAGCAACTCAACAAGTTTGAGGATGGAGCAACGAGATTCGATGGGCAGCGTGGAGGTAATGAAAACGCAGATCGATGGAGGGTTTAGGAGGGAAATGGATTTTAGAAGGGATGATAAGGAGATAGAGTCGCAGGGCGAATGGAGGATTTTTTCAAGAAAAAAAACGAGATTTCTCTACAGCAGCGAAAATGAAAAACCTCAGGCAGCGGCAAAAGGCTGTGGGCCTTGTAAAAAAAATCGAAATGAACAGTGAACTCCACAAATCAGGCAGGAAATCAAAGAAACCAACCAGCAAACTGGTGGCCCAGAAGCCCCTTAAAAAAATTTTGGAAATCTTAATTAAAATATTAAAATTTTATTTTTTATGAAACCCTTCAAAAATTTTCCAAATTAAAATAAAATAAAATTTAAACCCCTGGACTGCAAAGGCTGAATAATATTCCCTGCAAAATGATTTTGACGAACCCCAGAGATCTACAACTTACCCTCTAGGGCCTAGATTTGGACTCTACACAGTTTTCTCCTTTAGATCCGTCGCTGCAAGACAACAAGAAACACCCAAACGATATATACACTGACCCAAAAAACTAAAACTCAGAAAACCCAAGTCAGAAAACTGAAAATAATTACAGATCTGTGTACATGAATGACAGATCTATCAGATCTAGGGAGTGTGAGTCCGACTCCGTTCTCAAATCTGATAATTTGTAGCTCTTAACAGCCAGATTTATTGATTTAGCAAATAAAAAATCAAAAATTTTAAAGTTTAAAGGAGGTGTTGAGCTCAAAACCTTTCATCCATCACCCATAAAAAAATCTTATGATAAGCCAGAGATCAAATTAAGTTGGGTTCTTTAGAAAACACGGATCGGAAGTTAGTTGGTTCAATCGAGAACTTCCATGAACGCCCGATGACTTAAAAATCAAGACTTTCCCGCAAAACTCAATTCAGCGATCAACATAAAGCGAGAAAACAATAATAAAACCCAGACAAATAAAGATATCTGCTATTACGTTCAGAATTTAGATTATTATTCAAACCCTAGCAACTGAGCAAGATACCTATACTCAAATCACTCTTTAGAAGCTATTATCAATAGCTAAAAAATAAATTACGCATGAAAATAACACATCTTACAGTATTTCCACAGAGTAACACCGACGAAAATTAACCTGTCTGCCTTTATTATCCGAAAAAAGTTTACACAAGCTTTTCACTTAGTACACGATCCAAAGATCGAATGAATTAACAGAGAAATGACCTCCTATTTAAAGATAGATTCTCCAACAGCTAGTTCAAGTGATCCTCGTCAAAACAATCTTGACCGTTGATGAGAATCAAAATTTCTTTTAATCTCATCCGTCGAAATTTTAAATTCTTGAAGAAATTTGATTTTTTTCAGTTAAATGAATTTTAATTAATTCAAAAATTAAATTTTTGAATTAATTTCCTCAAAATTTTTACTTTGACTTAACCCGAGGGACCAAAGGCTTAAAATTTAACAAAATAATTAATTTACCTTAGTCCCTGGACCTCTTAAAATTTAATTTTTAAAGATCAACGAATTTTACCTTTAGAGAATTTAAATTTACCTAAGACCTATAATTAATTAAATTTCTAGTTTAGGATTTTAATTAATTTTTGGCCAAAAAATTTAATTAATTAACTTATGAGGAGATAAATTATTTTTCCAACCTCAAGACACTTTACATCACAATTTGCATATCTTTTACACCACAAAGGGGAAAACCCATCTGAAATAAACCCTCACAGACTACCCATTTCTGCGACACACATATAATACAACAGACCAAGCAATTTGTAATAAAATAACCTAACCAAATAGTTAGGATTATTCCCAAATTACTTTTACATAGACTCGATCTATAACACTAGGACTCGCCTAAGATCTCTGTGACAAAATCCATTTCGGCTTTGGGGTAAAGCTGAAGGAAAACTCTGTCGACCATCCGAGAATGGATCGGTAAGACAAAAAACCTCCTAGAATGTGGATCGTCACCAGAAAAGTAGGTTTACCTAGGTAAATACATACACGACACGGATCTGCTGAGTTTATTTACATTATACACATGCAGAATGGGTTTACATTATAAGATGATGATTAAGCTGATGATGATAGCTGGACGGTACGAACACATCGATCAGGCACTATCCCTTTTGCGAAAAAGGGGGTGTACTGCTATGGGGCCATTGACACGTAGTGGTCAACGGGTAGATCCAGTGTTACTTGGGAGCGGAAAAAAAGCGGAGAGCAGAAGCAAAAACGAGTGCGGGAGTGACATTTTCAGAAGCTCCTGGTTTGGGAGCAAATCCCGGAGCGTTTTATATATATTATATTTTTTATATTTTGACACATATGTCAACAAAAACATGTAGAATGATGAATTAGATATAAAAAACATAAAAAAACATAGATTGAACCATATAACAACAATCATCTAGAAGTTATAATCTTCATCAACCACGTCCACAAGTTAGTAACATAGTAACATACAATATATTGAGTCTCATGATTCATCAATCTTAAAGTTTCAAGCTTTCAAAATTCAATATATAACATTTATCATCATTGATCACCAAAGTTGTACTTGTAAGCTAAGTGTAACCTTTACAACAAATAATATCTAATATGAAATGAAATGTTATAAAATGAAATGAAATGAAACAACTTCCCACTTTCATGAAGCATCATATTCATAATTCATTACTAATGAGTTATAATTGCCAACTTCAAACTTAAATTGTCATATATTGTTTAAAAAAATATCATAATAAATATGAAAGGGTCAATAGTTATAAAAACTACTAGAAACTAGAAAAGACAAGTACATCTATTATCTATTGTTTATGCTTGGGCCTTTTGCTACCATGAGAAATGTCTAATTTTTTAGTCTTGTTGGAAAATCAGGATCTTTGTCATTAATATCACCCTCTAGCATTAATATCCAGAGGTATTTTTATCATTACCTCTGTATCTATATAGGGATCTTTGTCATTAATATCACCCTCTACGCATTAAGATAAGATAGAAAAAGCATAGCATGTCAAGTCAAGATTTTGTTTGAGTGATGCGTACATTTTTAAGAGAGTCATGATAGAGGAGTTCGACAACCAATGTCACTAACATCAAGGTACATAGAGGGATTGGTGCTCTTGATTAAATACAAGTTCCATACCCTAATACATGACAAAATTCAATGGAAACATTGCAATCCCCCAATCCTAAAATCCTGAAAAACTGATAACTCTGTTGGATTTTGAATGAAATCTAAAATTCTACTTTCTCCATATGAAATCCAATGAGGTCGGAACCACTCAAAAACATCCTGAGTCATTTCATGGTAATGTTAAAAATTTAAGTAAAAGGATGAAAATGAAGATTAAGGAGAATGTCACTTCTCCTTAATCTTCATTTTCATCCTTTTACTTTAAGAATTTAACATTACCATGAATCGCATATCAATACTAGGGCCATAGGCTTGATCATTAAGCTACTCCACTCAGACCTTATTTGTTTCTTTGAAAAAAATTGCATTTGGAACATTACTGCAAAAAAAAATTGCAAAAAAGGCTAAACGCTCCTAAAAAGGCAGGGAGTGTTTTTTTTTCTAGGGAGCATGCTCCCGCTCGGAGCGCAAATTGGGACCGTGAACGAGAGGGGGGCCGACGCTCCCCCGCAACCCTGCGGGGATCTCTAGCTGGACGCAGAGGCTTTTTGCAGCAATTCACTAGAGCAGAGCCAGCGTCAGGGTGGAAAACAGAAATACCACACTATAAATTCTTCAATAGAACCATGGACAGAAGTAACATTCAGGAGACTTCAGATTTATCTTCCATATTGAAGGATGAATTTGTTTCCTTATCAGAATCAACTTCACAAGGTGTCTGGTATATAGATAGTGGGGCATCAGCTCACATGACAAGGGTTGGGGAATATTTCTTTAGCTACAAGGAGGAGCAGATAGACTTCCAGATTACTATGGGAAACAGAACGAAATGTACTCCAGTAGGGAGAGGTACCAAAGATTTTCAGAGGGCGTCGGGAGCAAGCACCAGCGCTACAGATGTATTGCATGTGAATAGATTGGGTATGAACCTGATTTTAGTATCCCAGTTACAGGATAAGGTGTATGATATTCACTTCATATGGAAAAAATTGTATGTCAAACACCCGAGCTAGAAAAAGGTAAGATAGATTGGAGTTCGAACTAACAGATTGTACCGGTTACAGATTGATTCTCGAATGGCACTAATAGGCAGTGACAGTAGCAGTGGGAAGGAGTTGAATGAGTTATGGCATAGGAGAATGGGACACCTACACCATGGAGCACTCAGGATGCTCAGAGAAACAGTAACAGGGGTTCCATAGCTTGGCACGGAACACGAGGATGTGTGCAGAGGATGCGTACTTGGGAAGTATGTTAAGGCAGCATTTCCAAGAAGTGACAGCGGAGTTCATGGTGCGTTAGGACTCATATATCCAAATATTTGCGGCCCGATGTCCACTAGAGCTCTCAGCGGTGCTAAATATTTCGTCACCTTTATTGATGACCATTCCAGGAAAACCTGGATCTACTTCTTGAAGACCAAAGATGAGGTCTTCAATCGTTTCAAAGAATTTAAAGCTCTCGTGAAGAGTGCGACAGGGAAGGAGATCAAGGTGCTTCGCTCAGATAATGGTGGTATTGATAACGAATTCACAGCTTTTTGTGCGAAGGAAGACATCAAGAGAGAATGGGCAACTCCATATAATTCACAACAGAATGGTGTAGCGAAGCAGAAAAACAAAACCATTGTTGGAGCTGCAAAGGCTATGTTATATGACCAGGATCTACCTAAATTTCTATGGGCAAAGACGTAACACGACAGTATATATTCAGAACATGACTCCTCATAGAGCATTGGGGAAGAAAACACCAGAAGGAGTCTTCACAGGGAAGAAACCAGAAGTTAGCCACTTCATAATTTTTAGCAATGTTGCTTATTGCCACATGCTAGATGATAAACGTACCAAACCGGATCAAAACTGCAGAGAAGGAGTTCTTCATTGGGTACAATGAAACCTCAAAGGCATACAGAATCTACACTCCTAGCAATAGGAAGATTGTAGTAAGGTGAGACGTGAAGTTCATGGAGTATCGAGCTTTCAGGAGATCTTGTGAGATGCCTGCAAGTGATCAGAATTAATCATCAGAAGCTCCTTTGGTCCAGCAGCAAGGGCAGCCTGTGGGACAGGCAAGAGGATAGTCACAAGGATTGAGTACTATGACCAGTACTAGTAATTTGTGAGGTGTAGGAAATCTGGGGAGTTCTCAACAGATGGAGCAATAGAGGCGAGATGAGGAGGAGATGGTTGAACCTCCCACGACTAGTGGTCGAGCCAGCAAAGAGGTTCGTCAGACATTGAGAGATGCAAAGGAGTTTGTTGAAACTCCTAGGATGAACAAGAGACAGCACAAACAGCCTGACAGGTACAAGGCATTGGTGGCTTAGGTTGCAGAACCTTCCAGCTTTCAGGAGGCGACACAACATCAAGTATGGGTAGATGCCATGGTAGAAGAGTATAGTTGTATCATGACGAATAATGCTTGGAAGGTAGTGCCAACGTCAAAAGATGGATCAGTTGTAGGTTCTAGATGGATCTACAAGATCAAATAAGTTGCAGATGGCAGTGTGGAAAAATACAAGGCTAGGTTCGTGGCAAAGAGGTATGCACACTAAGAAGGGATAGATTATGAGGAGACCTTTTCCCTAGTTGCCAGATACACTTCTATCCTGTCAATTATATCCCTAGCAGCTTAGATGGGATGACAGATTCACCAAATGGACGTCAAGACATCCTTCTTGAATAGGGTGATAGAGGAAGAAGTGTATTGTTGACAGTATTGGACCCGCCAACAAAGGGGATCTCCCCGATATGAAGTCCCAACTAGACCTCAGACTGTTTGGTGTAGGAGTCCCACCTGGTATGATGGCCCAGTTGCCATTTACTTAGAGATCTGCCTTGGCTCTAACTATCAGTACATGAAAGTGTTACGCTGGTATCTCCGAACAACAAGGTACATGTGCCTCGTGAGTGCGTAATGTAACTGTATCAAGGTTCTCTTACTACAAAGGGGGAGAGTAAAGTGAGCCTCTAAATGAGATATAGTAGTACCACCCAGGAAGAGACACACACGAACCAGAAAGATCTGGCCAACACCCAACAGAATAGTCCACAGCAGATGCGGCAGTCATTAAAACCAAGGTGAAGGGGACAACACGTACACCACCCAGCAAAGTAGTCCACATGGATGTGATGATTGTTATAACCAGAAAACAAAGATGGTATGTCGAGTATCCCGCGAAGTAGTCCACAAGGATGTGACAGCGGTGATAGCCAATACACAAAGGTGGTCTGTCTAGTATCCTGCAGAGTAGTCCACAGGCATGAGACAGCGGTGATAAGAAATACAGCACATCTTCAACAAAGTGAGTACTAAAACAACCAAAGAGTTCAACTATCTTAATATAGGTTAAGCAGACATGCATTACAAATGTTTAAAGAGTAGTCTTACAAACATCTACAAAACATGTGTGAAAACGTATTGGCCTTAACAGGCTTCTGAATTAAGCAAAAGTCCCAAAACACATATGTACACCATACATCACTAGTCCCAGTAATGGGACATTGGAGCCACTCCTCGCTCCTTAAAGAACAGACTAAAGACTCTCAAGGCTATGTGGGAAGAGCAATGTGAAAAGTCCTTGCTCATACAATGGGAGGGGTATATATAGCCAAGGGTGATGCTTGACCCTTGTGACTCTTGGACTACCTTCATGACCGTTCAACTTCCAATGACTTTTCAACTGACATGACTCTTCAATTTCTTGTGTGCGTCCATTGGACCTCACTTTACATTACATTGAGTTACAAAGGATATGGCCCATAGTGGTGATGTGGCCAAGACAGCTCATGATACAACTCGACATGACACTGCTAACATGTATTGGTTGACTGTGGTGTCCATGTCAAGCTGTTGCGCTACTAAGTGATGGATGTACTCTGGGTGTACTTTGTCTTCTCCTCCGCATGGCATGGTGTTGCGGGGTCTTCGATGGTCTTGGTCTTGCATAATGGTTCAATGCATACGTTCCTTTCACTTGTTGCTTAACGTGCTTGGTACGTTCGTCCAGCTGCAAGCAATTTTTCTAGCATGTGCGCTTCTTATTCATCATGTTCGTCGTCTTGCCATGATCTATCAGTGTACCTGTTCTTGCGATTCACTCATGACGGGATGACATCAAATCCAAAACCTCCCAGTCTAGCGTGATGCATTGTTATCGTGTTCTGAGTGACAGGGAGGGAGGACAACTCACTGAGACAGCGCAGAGCACAACTTAGGCTGGAATGAGGAACTCCGGGAGGACAACGTGCATTATCGAGAAAAACTGCGCAGTGACCACTAGGAGGCAGAATTGCGCAGTAAAGGACACCAATGGCAGCTACAAGGTGAGACCCTGTGGGGCATTTCTACGCAGTTCCTGGAGGGAAGGCAAGACAGGGTTGCAGGGGACCTGTTGGTCAGTTCTGCGCAGTTTTCAAGAGCAAGGCATGATAGAGCTGCAAGGGACTTGCTGAGCATGACTGCACAGTTTTGGAGAACAGTGCAAGACAGGCAACAGAGGGCCTGCTAGACATGTCTACGCAGTTTCTAAAGGCAGTGCAGAGCAAGGCAGCAGAGAACCAGCTAAACATGTCTATGCAGTTTTGGAGATCAATATGGGATAGGCAGTGGGAGGCTAGCTGGACATGTCTGCGCAATTTCTGAAGGTAGTGCAGAACAAGGTAGCAGAGGACCAGCAGGACATGTATGCGTAGTTTTGGAGATTAGCGCAGACCCAAGTCTTGGTGCAGTGCAGGGTTCCGGCAGACCAGGAGGAGGCTTGATGATTGTGCTTGAGAAATGCGCAATTCAGTTTGGACGTGGAGACAGTTTCTACGCAGTTCTGGGAGGCAGACAGGCTGCTCACCTCTGGGATTGCGCACTGCAACTGACCTAGAGGACAGCCTCAAGCACTGCATAGTTTCGGGCGGCAAAGCAAGGTCACTGAGGGTTGAGACTGCGCATTGCAGCGCAGTTGGAATGCGGTGGAAGAGGGTTGTTCGGTCGGACAGATTTTCACGAAAATCGCTGTGTTGAAAGCAAGTGAACTTGTGCAGACTTGACATTGTGATTATACACTTAGCATACTTCGACTACGAGACAACATAGAACACCAGTACAACAAGACAAAACACGCCCTTGGTGAGACTGTCTTAGAGCTGAAAGCGACAAGCGCGACACTTGAGATAGACCTTCGGACGATTGTGACAACACTTGTGCGACAATGCATACAACTTTGTGTGTGAGTACGACTAATGTTTACATAGCGAAGACAACCTAAACACACAAAGAAAAACCTTCAAACTCACCAGAACAAAATCGCAAGCATGACAAAGAAATCAATATGCCAAAACATGATCGTTTGTCAAACAAGCAAAAGGGTGAAAAGACTTCACAAGAGCTCATGGGATGAGCTCGAGTGTTTGCAATCATCAAAGGAAAAACCAAGGAAGGCTCCAAAATTTGGATGTAAGCCAAAATTTTGGAGGGTGTTGCAGCCACTACAACACTTGGCGACACACTGGTTGAATACCAACTTCTCTGTTTTGGTTCGTTTACAATGCAGGGCCTTGGCCTTTCAGGGAGTATTGATTCGTTGTGCGAATCACTTCGACTTCCCCACTTACCCCATGGATAGACACAGTTCACCTTGCACTGACTTAGTTGAACACAACACAAAATTCAGCCGGATCACGGTGTTTCAAATCAGGAAGGGTAATTTGGCTCGCAGGCTTAAGATTTTTAGAGTATAGTTTTTCATCCCTAGTGTTGCTACGCTGCCAGCAAGCCTGGACAGAACCCCAACGGAGTCATGCAGGAACACAAGCATTTCTCCACTGCCAGCGAGCCTAGACAATACCTTGGTGGAGTTGCCTGCTTCACCTCTCTACACAGGAAGCCTTTCTCTTCTTTCGCCTTTGTTATTTTTTGAAAGAGAATTGTGCATAGGCACTTATTTATTTTGGGGGCAAAAGAGGGAACCCGACATATCGAGAGCAGGAGAGGTTGTTCCTTCGGAGAAGCATATAAAGACCTCTAATTCAGGTTTACTCATTTACATTTTTCCCTTCTCCATTTCTACTAGTTGGATTAGTTTGAACACACCAGAGCAAAAAACTAAGTATAGGCATGAGGTTTCCCATATTGGACACAGGTTCATGATTCGACCAAAACTTTCCTTACAGACGGATCGTATTTTCTGTCAAGACTTCATCGGCTAGAAGTTACAACCAAGCCCAAAGAAGACGGACACAAGACTAGTCAAGCGCTACAATGTCACAAGACTCTTTGAACTTCAGCCACATACCAATTCAGAAACCAGAACACAGTGCAGGCACTAATGTATAATTCATTAGTGTGTAATGAATTATAAATTATTGTTGGAAAATCTATATACTCAAAATTGTATAAACATTGATCTTGCCAAACAACTAGGTCTCTGTATATTCCCCAGCAAGGACCTGACCATCTCTGTCGCTACTAGAAGGAAAATCGAGGAAATAGGAGAATGTCACTCAAAGAAATGGATGCAGTTCTAGGTGCAAAATGGTTAATACAACTAGGAAGTTATACTACAAACCTTGAAGAACAGTTTATGGAGTTTAACTGGCAAGGATGACATTAAAGATTAAAAGGTGTTAAGACTTCCAGTGCCAAGGAAGGTAAGGATGTTGTGCCATCGCAACAATGTTCAATTAGAGAAGACCCTTTTGGTTGTGCTTTGAGGACAAAGCATCTCTAAAGGGGGTGGAAATGTTATGAATTAAAGTATTCATAGCCATCAATTAAAATAATAAAATATTAAGAAACAAATATTAATGAATAATAAATTAATTAAATTAGTTAATGGTCATTAGTTGATGAAAAAGCCTGGGTCAAAAGTTGTGACCTCTATCTTCGTGGCTAGTCAATGCCTATATGGGCACACCACCACAAAGATTTGTAACCACCATTCATAATATATCTAATACAATACTACTTACTACAATTGCACATCTACACGTATGGTTCATACTTACATACTAATTTAAATGTATATGAGGCCTAAGAACTCTAGTGAACAGAAATATTGTTCCAAAAGGATCATCTATCAAAAGAAAGAGTTGACTTGGTGGAGGAGGAAGGGCTTTTGGTCTAGGGTCTTGGTCTATCTCATTTGAAATACTGAAAGAAGAGTTCTTGACTAGGTTTCCCTGATATAAGGGCTTTGCCCTGGTTGCGCGCCTACATCTGGTGTCCTTGATCTTCATGTTTTGGTTTTGGTAATTGCTTGATGAACTAAGATAAAAGAAGAACATAAGAAAGATAATAATAACTTTAAAAAATCACAAGTAACTATCAACAAGAGAAAATCTTTTTGCCTTTCTGATTTTCCAGCAATGAGGTGCAAGAAAAGATAGCTAGTGCAGGAAGAGAAGAGCTACAGTTGCCCATGACAAGTAAGTGATACAAAGTGTAAAGATATCTGAATGTTATAAGGTATGTATAGTATATTGTTTCAGCTGCAATATTGGATGACAAGGTAAGCCCTAAGGTATGATGGAAATATCACCTTCCTGAATGACTCATCTATGCATATGAAAGTAAGTTTGATTCATGGTACATATGATGAGTTGATGCACTTGGTATTGGACAAGTATCTTACATTCTATTAAGTCACCGTAAAGGTACCTAGAAACATTGACTTTTGATATATGGTAACTTGATACTATTGATAATGCTTATGATAAGCATGATAACCCTAATGATAAAAGTGTAACAATAAATTGATATTCAGGACCTTCTTGTTGACATTGATTAGGTTTGATAAGCTTAGTAATTTTGTCAATATCGTAAAATGGGATGTCTCGACTTGATGGTTGAATAATGTGATTATGATCCTTGGAGTATGATGGTACACTTGTTAGCTACCCTAACTATATGACACTAACCCTTCATGAATGTTTCATGTCATGTTCATATGTAATGATGACATAGTTAATGCTAATATGCTATGAATATGATGTATGAAAACCCGAGATAGTTTGATTTCATGATCTAACAGTTTTGCTAATGCATGACAGCATTATGATAGACAAGTTGATGTCTTAAATGATGATGACTGAAGTGGCTGCCCATTCAGAGGGAGAAACTCTCTATGAGATCTCAACACCTATTATTAATTCCAGAAAATGAATAGAAGGCACTTGAATATTGAAGGAAGGATTGAGGTTGAAGAAGTTTTTGGCAAGTTCTGATTTTAGTAGAGAAGGTTTCTCCTAGTTCAAAGCCTCAATCGCTAGGAGAAAAGCTTAAGGGTGCGGTTATAAGCCTCCCAACCACACGGAAGATGGCCTATGGGTGTGGTTATGCTTGTAAGACACAAAAATTGAACTCTTATGCACAAGTTCAGGAGCGCACCAGGAGTATGACAATCCTATAGATATGGAGCAAACAATAGAAAGCCCTATAAGTAGGGAAGTTGTTAGATTTTGTAGCATCGGATATGCTCTAGCCACAAAATTTGTTGGAGATGCTAGAATGCATGAGATCTCCAAAACCCAAAAATCGTTTCTAGAAATTCCACCTAGATATAACTTAATTAGATTATTAACCTATTTTTTAATGTTTCATAAGTCTAAACTTAGGAATATTGGTTAATTAATCATAATTAATTATGTCAAGGTGAGAATAGTCTAGAAACTTACACGAATCAACTTCAAGATGATCCTAGCCCTTGATTAAGTTTTAATCTTGGTCATTCGTGTTCTAACAGAGGATTATAAGAAGAATTCAATGGGCATTTGGATAATACACCAAAGACACTTGTGCAGTTCGATTTCCTTGGCAAATCCATTTCCAGAGAGCAGCAGCAGTTGTCGGAGAGCCAAAGATCGAAGAAGAGAGGCAGTGAGGGGCCGAGACAGTGATCTGGAGGAAGTTTTCCAAATTCGAAGAGGTAACAACACGACGACCGAGTTATTCCCAGTGAGGCAACACAGAGGACTACGCAGTTGCTTCAAAAGAGCAACTCGATTTAGCTGAAGCAAAAATCGTTTTCCGTTCCAGAGGCCGGACAGAGGTTCCCGAATGCTGAAGAAGCGATTTCCTCAGCATAGACAAGCAAAACAATTTCATTAGAGGCAGTTCAGAGGCTAGATGTCATAGGGCCTGTGCAAGCACTGCGCAAAGGGCTGACACATTGGGTCCAGGAGGACGAGTTTTCTGAAGGCAAGTTGTGTCGGGGTTGCTTGTGGAAAAAGGGTGATTCCCTTAGATAATTTTGGCCAGATTTTCTTGCTATTTGGATTACCATTTGGGCATCCATAAATTGTATTCAGATTTCACTGCTGCATAATAATAAAACCCTGATCTATTGCATTGGTTTTCCCAAGTTGGGTTTTTCCGGGGACATTTGTCCAAAATAATTGTCTCATTTTTATTGCGTGTGCACGCTAGAATTTTCTCAATTTCCAGCATTATTTTTCTTCCGCAATCTATTTGTGAAAATTGCAGTAGAGAATTATTCATTGTTTTTGTGGGCAAATAAATTGTTAAACTAAATTAACAATTAGAAGAATAATTTCTAGTTGCTGCAATAGATGAAATTTTCACATGGTATCAGAGTGTGAGTGATCAGCTGGGAAGCTTAGAAGCGGAGGAAAGAATTTCGCTGCTCAAACAGAGAAACATTCAAACAAGCCAAAATTCCTAGAGGTTGCACAGTTCATTGACAAGTAGGTCAAATTGCTGGGGCAAGAATTTGATTTTCAGTTGCAAGGTTGCAGAAAAGTCGAGTTGCCCAGGATAGTGATTCCAGCAATCAAAGGGAGCAGCACCAGCTCCGATTTTCGCTGAGCAGATTCCTTGGTTGGACGCAAAAGGTTTTGCAGCAGCAAAACCAGGCTCGAATGGAAGAGAAAAGCACACATAGCAGAGAGAAATTTTCACTCAAGGAACTTCAAGTCTCAGAAGTTCAATTTTTTTCAAGCAGATTGGCAGTAGCAGCTAGAAGATTTGTGCATTTCAGGAGGGAGTGCGAGTAGCAGAGCAGCAACCAAGCAGAGGGAAAGAGGGAGCTTCAACAGATTCAGAGATGACCACAGCACGGCTTAGAGATCAGGATAGGTTGGATGGAGCTTCCAACTATGTCATCTAGAAGGCTAGGATGTCCTTCCTTCTAGATGAATATGGCCAGAAAGCCTACATAGAAAATGTGGTGGCAGTGCCCTAGGATGCAGATCAGCTCAAAAAATACAGGAAGGAGATGGCAAGGACGAAGCGGTTAATATTGGATGGAGTCTGAGACCATATCGTCTCACATCTGGCAGATAAAGGTACAGCGAGAGAGATGTGGGTAGCTCTCTCCATGCTATATCAAGGTAATTCCGAGCAACAAAGATGTTCCTGAAAGAAAAGTTGAGATGCATAAGGATGCAGAAGGGAGAAGGCATAGATCCCTTCCTCACCTAGATTTAGGAGGTTCAAGATCAGCTTGCAGTTGTTAGGGCAACGCCTCAACCATCAGAGCTAGTGCGATTGGCACTAAACAGTGTCTTGGAGGATTGGCAAGTGTTGGTCCAAAGTATATTGGGTAGAGACACTTTGCCAAGATGGGATAGGATGTGAGCCGATTTGCCACAGGAGGAGTTGAGGCGAGCTCTGTTAAAGAGCTCCATCAGTGCAGTAGTGGCAACGAAGCGAAGAGTGTGGAGGAGGAGAATGTCGCCCTTGCATCAAGGGGTCCCAGTAAGGGGAAGGGGGAGCAAAAGAAGAAGAAGAAGGACCTATCTAAGGTCAAGTGCTTCAGGTGTGGCAAGTTTGGCCACTACAGTATCCAGTGCCCTCTCAGGAAGAAGGACGAGCAGGAGAAGCAGGACTAGGTGACAACACATGCTAAGATAGATAGGTTGTCCTCCAAGTTGGAGGAAGATTTTGCGATGTTCACATATATACCTCCAGGAGTGAGGTGGGGTGATTTGGTGCTACAGCCCCAGACAACTACAGAGATGGGCAGGGTCTTTGAGGAGTACACCTCATGGATCATTACCTGGCTACAGGGGGCCCACAATATTCAATAGCAAGATGGATCAATGGTAGTTGATGCAGTCAATACTAGAGTGATAGTTGCAGACTAGTAGCAGTCAGATGTTGAGGAGCGCAATGCAGTGTTAACAGCAGAGCGGGTGGCTTAGTACAAAGTTGGCAGCAGCGCAAAGTCTTCAGTGACAGTGGAGATGCTAGTAGTAGTCAAAGACTCGTGAGACAAATGCATCATACTGAACACAGTTGATTCAATATTTCAGATGCTTCTCAGTTGCAGTAGTCGCAGTTGCAGCGACAACAAATGAGAGGTAGTTGCAGTGCAGATGCAGTGTTGGCTACAGTATGGCAGTGTCAGCAGTAGCACAGATGCAGCATCAGAGTTGCGTAGTGGTTGGTGGGCAGCAATGGCCAGACATCAGCAGCGTGACAGGAGATGACACAGAGACAGAGTGTTGTGGCAGGGTGTGCATCACTAGAACACAATCATCGCTAAGAGAGTGTTATTTTTTGTAGCGTCGGAGGTGTTCTAGCCACGAAATTTGGTGGAGAGGCTAGAATGCATGAGATCTCCAAAACCCAAAAATCGTTTCTGAAAATTCCACCTAGAGATAACTTAATTGAATTATTAACCTATTTTTTAATGTTTCCTATGTCTAAACTTAGGAAAACTCGTTAATTAATCAAAATTAATTAAGTTAATGTGAGAATAGTCTAGAAACTCACACGAAACAACTTCAAAAAGATCCTAGCCCTTGATTAAGTTTTAATCTTGGTTGTTGGTGCTCCAACAAAGTACTATAAGAAGAAGTCGATGGGCACTTGGAGAATACACCAGAGATACTTGTGCAATTCGATTTCCTTGGCAGATCGATTTCCAAAGAGCAGCAGTAGTTGCCGAAGAGCTAGAGATCGAAGCAGAGATAGTGATCCAGAGGAAGTTTTCCAGATCTGGAGATGTAGCAGCAAGAAGGCCGACTTATTCTCAGTGAGGCAGCGCAGAGGACTGCAGTTGCTTCAGAAGAGAAACTTGATTTAGCTGGAGGAAAAATCGTTTTCAGTTCCAGAGGCCAGACAAAGGTTCAAGAGTGCCAGAGAAGCGATTTCCTCAGCTGAGATAGGCAGAACAACTTCATTAGAGGCAGTTCAGAGGTTAGACATCATAGGGCCTACGCAAGCACTACGCAGGGGCTGACGCAAAGGATCTAGGAGGACACGTTTTTAGAAGGCAAGTTGTGTCGAGGTTGCTTGTGGAAGAAGGGTAATTCCCTTAAATAATTTTGGCCAGATTTTCTTGTTGTTTGGATTGCCAGTTGAGCATCCATAAATTATACTCATATTTCACTGTTGCATAATAATAAAACCCTCATCTGCTGGACCGGTTTTCCCAAGTTGGGTTTTTCCGAGGACATTTGTCCAAAAATTATTGTCATTTTTATTGTGTGTGCTAGAATTTTCTCAGTTTCCAGCGCTATTTTTCTTCAACAATTTATTTGTGAAAATTGCAGTAGAGAATTATGTTGTTTGTGTGGAAAAATAAATCGATAATTTAAATTAACAATTAGAAGAATAATTTCCAATTGCTCCAATAGATAAAATTTTCATCGAAATTTGGATGTTTGACTTACTATAGAAAATGTGAATGTGTTGACTAAACTTGTGTTTGCATGGGACTAGAATTTGTATTTCAATATGTTATTTTGATTCGATCATTGAAATTAGTATATGTTAGTATTTGATAACAGTTGCAAGGGTTTGACAAGATTTCGCTTATTGGATTAATATAGATAAGCAGTATTGCAATTTTGACATGATGCTTAACAGTTCATAAATATGTTGTCTTATGGATTGATTGAAGTCACGATGATAATGAATTAGGGTTTTGATCAGATTTGGTTCTTGATAATGGTAATTAGTCTTGATGTGAAATAACAGTGTTATGTAGACATAATTGATTTTGTATTGGAATCATTGGCATTTGGCACATTGGTTGAAGAGTATACATTTATGATTCAATATGCAGTGATCTCACTATGAATGGATAGAACTTATATGACTTATTCTTGATGTATGCATTCACATCTAGGGGCATAAATGATGATCATAAGAATGACTTGATGAAGTTTGGCTTGATATTATAAATAACAATTGTTTACGGGTCAAATAAATAAGGTTGTAATCTGGTATTTGGATGTGAGCTCTACTTGGGAACTTGGATTAAAAATTTTAAAAGTGATACTGGCAGGAATTTTCATAGCTTTAATATTTGCTCTGGTTTGACAAGTAGACTTGGTTGATTTGATTGTACAGTATTCATTTGTTTGAGGTTGAGCATATTGGTTTGGTCAAGTATTATGTCTGCAGAAAGCATTGTATGAAGCAAGCTCCCCGAGCTTGGTATGTCTGCATTGATAGTTACCTAGTATAGCATGAAAGATGTGTCAATCCAAACCTCTACTTCAAAGTGGTCCAAGGTATTCATTTGATTTTAGTCTTATATGTTGACGATCTATTCTTGACAGGTAACAAGCCTCTAATGATCAAAGGAAGAGGGAGTTGGCCTCTGAAGTTTGAAATGAAGAACTTGGCATGATGAAGTTTGGAAAAGGGAAATATATTGTGAAGCTATTAAAGAAATTTTGGAAAGTGGGAATGCAAATCCTTGGACACCCCAATGGAATTAATTTATGCAGAGTTGTTGTTCAACTTGACTTGGCAACCGACAATTGGTTAAAGCATTGATGTTTTGTCTAGATATTTGTGTTAGTTTCTGTAGCATCGGATGTGTTTTAGCCACGAAATTTGGTGGAGAGGCTAGAATACGTGAGATCTCCAAAACACAGAAATTGTGTCTAGAAATTCCACCTAGAAGTGTCTCAATTAGACTATTAACCATTTTTAAAATATTTCCTAAGTCTAAACTTAGGGAATATGGTTAATTAATCAGTATTAAATGACATAAGACGAGAAAGATTTAAAAACTCACACAAATCGATCCAGAGATGATACTAGCCATCGATTATGTTTTAATCTTGGTCATTGGTGCTCCAATAGTGGATTATAAGAGGAGGTCAACGTGGTGATGGAGAAGACACTTGAGCAGTTCGATTTCTTGGCAGATCAAATTCCTGAGTAGCAGCAGTCAATTGCCGGAGAGAGAGCCACAGATCGAAGCAATGAGTGAGGGGCAGGGACTATGATCCCGAGAGGCAGCAGCAAGAGGGTCGAGTTATCCCAGTGAGGCAGCGCAGAGCTCTACGTAGTAGCTTCAGAGAGGGCAATTCGATTTGCTGGATAGAAAATCGTTCTCAAATCCAAAGGTCGAGCAGAGGTTCCAGAGGGTCAGAGAGACGAATTTCTCAGCAGCAAAAGGCAGAACGACTTCATCAGAGACCAATCAAAGGCTAGACATCATAGTGATTGCACAGTCCAGTGCATAGAGTGACGCAAAAGCTTCAGGAGGCCGATTTTTTTGTAGGCAAGTTGTGTCGGGATTGCTTGTGGAGGAAGGGTAAATCCCATTCAATAATTTTGCCCAAATTTTCTTGCTGTGAGTTGCCAGTTTCAAGCATCCAAATTGTACTCAGTTTTTCACTGCTGCATAATAATAAAAACCCTCACTTCTGCACTGGTTTTCCCAAGTTGGGTTTTTTCCAGGGACATTTGTCCAAAAATAATTGTCTCATATACTATGTCTGTGTGCTAGCATTTCTCAGTTTCCAGCACATTATTTTTCTGTAGTATTTTATTTGTGAAGGTTGCAGTGTGTTTATTTCGATATTTTTCGTAACAAATAAATTGTTAAATTAATCAACAATTAGGAGAGATGTCGCAATAAGATTCTGGTATTGGAATTTTCACATGGTACCAGAGCGCAGTTGATCAGCCAGAGAGCTTAGAGGCGAAAGAAGGAATTTCATTGTTCAGTAAAGAGCAACAAGCCGAAATTCCCAGGGGCAGTGCAGTCTTTTGCTAGGCAGACCAAGTTACTTGAGGAAACTTGATTTTTCAGAGCAAAAAAAATTGATTTCCCAGATCGAGTAATTCCAAAGATAGAGGGAGCAGCGCAGACTCTTCGTTGGCCAGATCTCTAGCTGGACGCAAACAGTTTTTACAACAGTTCGCCAGAGCAAATCTAGCGTCGGGTGGAAGAGAGAGAAGCACACAGTTGAGGGAAAATTTTCCTCAGAGAACTTCTAATCTCAAAAGTTCAATTTTCCTTGCAGATTGGCAATAGTTGTAAGCAAATCTTGTCACTTCAGAAGGGAGTGCGAGTAGCAGAGCAACATCCAAGCAGAAGGAAAGAGGGAGTTTTCGACAGTTCGTTGAGATGGCCACTACAGCGCTTTGTGATCAAGATAGGTTGGATGGAGCTTCCAACTATGTCATCTAGAAGGCTAGGATGTCCTTCCTTCTAGATGAATATGGCCTGAAAGCATACATTGATAATGTAGTGGCAGTTCCCCAGGATGCAGATCAGCAAAAAGAATACAAGAAAGAGATGGCGCGGGTGAAGCAGTTGATCTTGGCTGGAGTCTGGGATCATATAGTCTCACATATAGTTGGCAAAGATACTGCCAAACAAATGTGGGATGCTCTCTCCACATTATACTAGGGAACTTCCGAGCAGCAGAAGATGTTTCTTGAGAAGTTGAAATGCATCCGGATGTAGAAGGGAGAAGGCATAGATCCCTTCCTTACCAGGATTCAGGAGGTCTGAGACCAAGTGTCAGTCGTTGGGGCAGTGCCTTAACCCACAGAGTTAGTGCAATTGGCACTCAATAGTGTCTCAGAGGAGTAGCAGGTTTTTGTCCAAAGCATACTGGGCGAAGATAGGCTACCAGAGTGGGACAGGATATGGGCTGATTTGCAGCAGGAGGAGTTGAGACGAGCTTTGTAAAAGAGCTTCATCAGTGGTAGCAGCAACAGAGGATCAAAGGTGGTGAAGGAGGAGAGTGTGGCCCTCGCATCAAAGGGTCCCAGTCAAGGGCAGGGGGCGCAGAGGAAGAAGAAGAAGGATCTGTCAAAGGTCATGTGCTTCATATGTGGTGAGCTTGGTCACTACAGTACCCAATTGTGAAAATCTGGAAATTCCAAATCCTACTACAGCAACTGATAATATTTCGTCTATTTGTTAATTTACTGAACAAATTATTTGCAGTTGTCTATGGCAAGTATCGAAATACATACATTGCAGTCTTCAGAAATTAATTACTGCGGAAAATAAATGTAAGGAAAATACTAGCACAATAATAACACATTAACGCAGATGTTTTTGGACAACTGTCCCCGAAAAAACCCAATGTGGGAAAACTGGTGCAGCAGATGAGGGTTTCTTTTTATTATTCTTCAACAAAATCTCATGTACAATCTACAGATAGCAGAATAGAAGAATCACTGAGAGAAATTTTACAAACAAATTTCTCCACTCCACAGTGAATTTTTGACACCTTAGAGGACCTTTTGCCCTCATGCTAGCCACACTGTGTCACCCTCTGTGCAGTGGTTGCGCTGTCCCTGCACCACTATCTCTGCATGGGAGATCTGCATCCCTCTTCTGCATTGCCTCTTCCTGTCGTTTCCTACACTCTCAACTATTGTTGATACCCTCTCTCTCACCTACAATTCACCCTCTGATTCAATTTCCTCTCGTCGAACTTCAGCAAGTGAGAAAATCGATCTACTTGGGCAACTGGGTATCTTCCTGGTGTATTTTGCAAATTCCCATCGAAGTCCTTATAATCCTCTCGTTGATCAATCAGCGGCCCAGATTAGATTCTAATCAATGGCTTAGATCATTTTGACTTGATGCTTGTCTTCTTCTAGAAGTTCCACCCCTAGTTTAATTAATACCCTTTAATTATTTTAATTTCCTAAGTTTAGACTTAGGCATCCATTAAAAATAATTAATTATTTTAATAAAACCGCCTTCGAGTGGAATTTCCCAAAACTATTGCTGGGTATTATGGAATACATGAGTCCTAGCCTCCCTACAAAATTTGAGGCTTAGAGCACATCTAATGCTATCAGAAATCAACACTTCCTCTTAGCGACGAATGTGCTCTAGTAATGCAACCTGCTATAGCATCACCCTAACTTTGTAACATCTCCCTCTGTTGTTGATGTCTGACGTCACTGCCCACCAACTACTGCGCAAATGTTGCACCTGTGCTGATGTTGTCCCTACATACTACTACCAACTCCTGCATTTACGCTACAACTCCCTTTCATTTGTTGTTGTTGTAACTAAGAAACCTTTTGTTTCTGCTATTGAAACGGGTTCTCTACCATACCCATTTGTTCCCTGAACTCGATGAACTTAGCTCTTCCTAGCGCCTTTGTGAGTACGTCTACTACCTGATCCCTTGTGGGGGCATACTGCAATTGTACTGCCCCACACTTAACACAATCTCTGATAAAGTGACATCTGATATCAATGTGTTTCGACCGATCAGGAAATACCGGATTCTCGGAGAGTTTGATACAACTCTGATTATCGCAAAAAACACTAGTCGCTTCCATGATCCATCATTTTCCTTAACAAATTAACAAGCAGTTTTCTAAGCCATATAGCTTCACACGTAGTTGTGTTGGCCACCATATATTCTGTTTCTGTTGAGCTCAGAGCTACCGACTTCTGCTTCCTGCTGCACCAAGAGATCATTCACGATCCAACGCTGAAGCAATACCCGAAGGTACTTTTCCAGTGTATTGAACTACCTACCCAATCTGCATCTGTGAATCCGTCCAATCTGACGTCATCTCCTTTGGTGTATTTCAACCCATATCTAACTATTCCACGCACATATCTAAGAATGTGCCTAGTCGCTACACAATGTACCCTTTTCGGTTCCACCATGAATTGACCAAGGGTATTGACAGCGAAACAAATGTTTGGCCTAGTGTTGACCAGATACATGAGCAACCCAATGAGTTGCAGTACAAGGTGGGGTCCACTTCCTTGTCCCCTAATGCACCTATTTTCTTATAGTTGGTGATCATAGGCGTAGCCAAGGGTAGGCAATCCTGCATTTTGAATCTCTTCAAAATCTCTATAGCATATCTTCCTTGCCTAAGGAAGATATTCCCATTCTTATGCCAAACTTCCAACACTAGAAAATAATGCATCAACCCCATATCTTTCATGTCGAATTCTACTTCAAGATTCTTCTTGCAACCCTTTATGAACCTAGATGACTCTGTTAGAAATAAGTCATCCACATATAATACTAGAATTAGTGGTTCATTCTCCACCATTAGATACTAGAGATTGGGATCAACATCACTATTGATGAATCCCAACTGCTGCAATAACGATCAATCCGACCATGCCATGCTCTAGGTGCCTGCTTGAGCCCATACAGGGTTTTCTTTAACTTGCATACATGATTTATCTTTTCATGAGTCTCGAAGCCTTCAAGTTGTTCTATATACACCTCTTCTTCTATCACACGTTCAAGAATGTTGTCTTGACATCCATCTGGTGAATCTTCGATCCCATTTGAGTTGCTAGGGATATAACAGATCTGATAGAGGTTTATCTAGCTACTGGGAAGAAAGTCTCCTCATAGTCTATTCCTTCCTTTTATGCATACCGCTTTGCCACAAACCTAGCCTTGTACTTCTCTATACTACCATCTGCAGCATACTTGATCTTGTAGATCCACCTTGATCCTACAACTGATCTATCCTTTGGTCTAGGTACCACTTCCCAGACATCATTCGTCATGATAGAACTATACTCTTCTACCATGGCATCCACCCAAACTTGGTGTTGCACGGCTTCTTGAAAACTGGAGGGTTCTTCAACCTATGCTACCAAGGCTTGGTACCTATTAGGTTGTCTATGCTGCCTCTTGTCAGTTCTAGGAGCTCCGAAAAACTCCTCTGCGTCCCTTAGCGTATGTCGTACTTCCCTGCTGGTTCTACCACTGGTGGTGGGAGGCTCAATCAAATCCTCCTTCTGTTCCTGATGTTCCATCTGCTGAGAACTACTTGGATCTTCTACTCCTAAGGAAATACTGGTGTTGGTTATGGTACTCTATCCTAATATCTATCCTCCTGCTTATCCTTCCTGCTACCCCTGCTACTATTGGACTAATGGAACATCTGTTGACTGATCTTCTGTTGGCAACTCTCGAGATTTTCTGAAAGCTTTATCGTCCATGAACTTTGCATCTCATCTTACTACAATTTTCCTATTGGATGGAATATAGATTTTGTATGCTTTTGAGGTCTCACTATACCCCACGAGGTACCCCTTTTCCGTAGTCCGATCCATCTTATTACGCTTCTCGTCTAGAATGTTACAATATGCCAGACTTCCGAATATCCTGAGATGACTCACCGCTGGCTTTTTCCCTATGAAGACTCCTTCAAGCATTTTCTTCCCCAATGCTTTGTGAGGAATTCTAATCTTGATATACACCGTTGTGTTGCATGCATCTGCGCATAAATCTAGGCAAGTCCTGGTCATATAACATAGCCTTTGTTGCTCCGACAATTGCTCTACTCTTCCGCTCCGCTACTCCATTCTGTTGTGGGTTGTATGGAGTTGTCCACTCTTTTTTGATGCCCTCCTTTGTGCAGAAATCTGTGAAGTTTTTATCTGTATATTCTCCACCATTATTTAGACGCAATACCTTTATCTTTTTCCTTGTCATGTTTACTACGAGAGCCTTAAACTCTCTAAACCGATCAAAGACCGCATCCTTGGTCTTTAAGAAATAGATCTAGATTTTTCTAGAATGATCATCAATAAAGGTGACAAAGTACTCGCCGCCGCTAAGAGCTTTCGTGGACATTGGGCCACAAATATCTCTGTGTATCAATCCCAACACGCCTCTTGCTCTGTTGTCACTTCTGAGAAAAGTTGCCTTAGCATATTTCCCTTGTACGCATCCTCTGCATATATCATCATGTTCAGTACTAAGAACTGGAACTCCTATAACAGTCTCTCTGAGCATCCTCAGTGCTCCATGTTGTAAGTGTCCCATTCGCCTGTGCCATAGTTCATTTAGTTCCTTTTCCCCATTGTGATTACTACCTATCATTGCCATTGGAGATTCGAGTTGCAATCTATACAATTTGTTTCTTTGAGTTCCAATTTCTCTCTTCTTCTTCCAGTAGGGATGTTTGACATACACTTTCCTTCCAATGAAGTATACATCCTACCCCTTGTCCTGTAATTGGGACACTGAAATCAGATTCATTCCTAACCTTGGGGCATGCATCACATTAGTGGCTCTTATGTGGGTTCCTACTTCCATCTGAAATGTTATGGTGCCTCTCCCTACTAGAGTACACTTCATTATGTTTCCCATAGTGATCTGGAAGTCCATCTGCTCTTCCTGATAGCTAGAGAAGTGCTCTCGTACTCCAGTCATATGAGTTGAAGCCCCACTATCAATATACCAAACACCTACTGATGCTAAACTTGATAAACATGCGAATTCGTCTTCCAATCTGGAAGATAATACATCTAGACTATCCATGTTGTTTCGTGCTATTCTCCTTCTCCTAACGTTTTTTTGCCCAGGGGACTGTTGCAGAAAACTGCGTCCCACCTGAAGACTGCTCAACGTTGGATATGCTACTGCGTTGCTCCCTCTGACACTAACAAATCACGAACTGGAAATCGTACCTTTGTCAACTCACTCAGAGCAAGATTTTCCTCGAGAATCTTGCCCTCCTGGCTTGGACTACGCAATCCCTCTGGGGATTCGATCTGCTACCTACGTAGCGCTTCGATCTCCCTCCTCAACGCTTGGCTCTTCCAGTCTGCTCTTTTGCTTCACCTTCGCTTTGATACCATGTGAAAATCTGGAAATTCCAAATCCTATTGCGGCAATTGATAATATTTCTTCTATTTGTTAATTTAATGAACAAATTATTTGCAGTTGTCTATGGCAAATATCGAAATACATACACTACAGTTTTCACAAATTAATTATTGTGGAAAATAATGTAAGGAAAATACTAGCACAACAATAACACATCAACACAGATGTTTTGGGACAATTGTCCCCAGAAAAACTCAATGTGGGAAAACCAGTGTAGCAGATGAGGGTTTCTTTTTATTATTCTTCAGCAAAATCTCATGTACAATCTACAAATAGCATAATAGAAGAAGAATCACTGAGAGAAATTTTACAAACAAATTTCTCCACTCCACAGTGAATTTTTGACACCTGAGAGGACCTGCTGCCCTCACACTAGCCACACTACATCACCCTCTGCGCAGTGATTGTGTTGTCCCTACGTCACCTGCCTCTGTGTGGGAGATCTGTGTTCCCCTTCTGTGCTACCTCTTCCTGTCATTTCCTGCACTCTCGACTATTGTTGATACCCTCTCTCTCTCTCACCTACAACTCACCCTCTGATTCGATTTCCTCTTGCCGAACTTCAGCCAGTGAGAAAATCGATCTACTTGTGCAGTTGAGTATCTGCCTGGATTATTTTACAAATGCCCATCGAAGTCCTTATAATCCTCTCGTTGATCAATCAACAACCCAAATTAGATTCTAATCAATGGCTAGATCATTTTAACTTGATCCTCGTCTTCTTCTAGAAGTTTCACCCCCAATTTAGTTAATACCCTTTAATTATTTTAATTTCCTAAGTTTAGACTTAGGCATCCATTAAAAATAATTAATTATTTTAATAAAACTATCTCCGGGTGGAATTTCCTAAAATGATTTTTGGGTATTCTGGAATACATGAGTCCTAGCCTCCCTATAAATTTTGAGGCTTAGAGCACATCCAATGCTACCAGAAATCAACACCAATGTCCTCTCAGGAAAAAGGACAAGGATGAGAAGCAAGACCAGCGGTCAGCTTCAGCAAAGATCGACATGTTGTCCTCTAGGCTAGAGGAAGACTTTGCGATGTTCGCAGATATACCTCCAGAAGTGAGGTGGGGAGATTTAGTACTGTAGTCCCAGAGAACTACAGAGATTGGACATGGTCCTTGAGGAGTCCACCTCATGGATCATTACCTGGCTATGGGGGCCCACAATATTTAGTAGCAGGATGGATCAATGACAATTGATGCATTTGAAGACCGCGTGACAATTGCAGAGACTAGTAGTAGTCAGATGTTGGGGACTGCAATGCAGTGTTGACAGCAGAGCAGGTGGCTCAGTGCAGAGTTAGCAGCAGTGCAAATTCTTCAGTGACAGTGCAGATGCTAATAACAGTCATAGACTCGGGAGACAAATGCATCATACTGAACATAGTTGATTCAGTATTTTGGATGCTTCTCAGTTGTAGTAGTTGCAGTGGCAACAACAATAGATGTGAGGGAGCTGCAGTGCAGATGTAGAGTTGGCAGCAGTGTTGTACTATCAGCAGCAGCACAGATGCAGCATCAAAGTTGCGCAGTGGTTGATGGGCAACAATAGCCAGACATCAGCAGCATGACAAGAGGTGATACAGAGACAAGGTGTGCAGCACTAGAGAGAACACAGTCCTCGCTAAGAGCGATTTTTAGTTTGTGTAGCATCAGATGTGTTTTAGCCACGAAATTAGGTGGAGAGGCTAGAATAAATGAGATCTCCAAAACACAAAAATTGTTTCTGGAAATTCCACCTAGAAGTGTCTCAATTAGATTATTAACCTTTTTTTAAATATTTCCTAAGTCTAAACTTAGGGAATATGGTTAATTAATCAGTATTAATTGAGAAAGGTGAGAATGATCTAGAAACTCACACGGATCGATCCAAAGATGATCCTAGCCATCGATTATGTTTTAATCTTGGTCGTTGGTGCTCCAACAGTGGATTATAAGAGGAAGTCGATGTGGTGATGGAGAAGACACTTGAGCAGTTCGATTTCTTGGCAGATCGATTTCTTGGGTAACAACAATCAGTTGCTGGAGAGAGAGCCTAATATCGAAGTTGTGAGTGAGGGGCAAGGACAATAATCCGAAGGAAGTTTTTCCAGATCCGGAGAGGCAGCAACAAGAGCATCGAGTTATCCCAGTGGGGCAACGCAAAGCTCTGCGCAATAGCTTCAAAGAGGGCAATTCGATTTGCTGGAGAGAAAATCGCTCTCAGATCCAGAGGTCGGGCAGAGGTTCTAGAGGGTCAGAGAGACGAATTTCTCGGCAGCAGAACGCAGAACGACTTCATCAGAGACCAGTGAGAGGTTAGACGTCATAGTGATTGCACAGTCCAACGCAAAGAGTGACACAGAATCTTCAGGAGGCCGAGCTTTCTGTAGGCAAGTTGTGAAGGGATTACTTGTGGAGGAAGGCTAAATCCCCTTCAATAATTTTGATCAGATTCTCTTGTTGTGGATTACCAGTTTCAGGCATCTAGATTGTACTCAGATTTTCACTATTGCATAATAATAAAAACCCTCAATGTTGCACCAGTTTTCCCAAGTTGGGTTTTTCAAGGGACATTTGTCCAAAAATAATTGTCTCATATTTTATGTGTGTGTGCTAGCATTTCTCAGTTTCCAACGCATTATTTTTCCGCAGTATTTTATTTGTGAAGGTTGCAGTGTGTTTATTTCAATATTTGTCGTAACAAATAAATTGTTAAATTAATTAACAATTAGGAGAAATAATACCAATTGTTACAATAGGGTTCGATATTGGAATTTTCACAATTTGTTTTGCAAAAACAAGTTAAGTCAATTCATGATTAAGCCGCTTCATACACATTGGGTTGCCGCCAAGCACCCTCAGAGATATTTGCATGGGACGATAAATTTTTGGTCTGAGATATTCTTCCTATGATATATGACTGCATGGATATATGATTTGAGATCATTATTGATGAGATGAGCACATTTGGGTGTTGCTCTAGTATGAGATCTACCATAATATTTTCGGTAAGGAGTCTGTAGCCTTAAGCACAGTCGAGGTTGAGTACGATGTTGCTAACATGGCTAGCTATGAGGCAAGTTGAAAAAACTCTTTGGAAAGCCATTTTGAATAGGTTTTGGATGTAATAGTGATACATTGCGATAATAGAGAGTGGGATCCGATTGACATAGAATCATGTATATACTTGGGACTGAGATATCTTCATATATTGAGACAGTGTTGTACGAGACAAGCTTAGGCTTGTGGCCGCTGCCTCCATGAGAGAGAGGATGAAGAAGGTATCCTTTTGTGACATATATTTGCTCTAACATTTGATTTTGATGACCTGCATGAACAGGAAAACAAAGGACTAGTGCTCTTGGTGATGTTTGAGGCAACTCTTCAGTGAGTTGGTTAAGTCGGTACCAGATGTGAGAACGTTGATATGTTTATGATTTACAAAGAGCCAAACTAATCGAGAACACTAAGCCAACTTTCCCCCTGTCTAAGCTCCCAGGGTGAGGGATTGAGATGTACAACTCCCGGGGTTGAGGGATCTCTAGACAATAGGGTATCACCCCTATCTGTTACCCATAGGGTGGAAGATTTTTCTCCCCTATCTTGGTCTATGCAGAGTATACCCCAATTGGCATCATACCCACAAGTTGGGCTTGTTGGAATTATCGCTCCTTGTCTGGCCAACGGGTTGAGAGAGCTTGGAGATGTGTGACCCGAGTTGATTATGATGCAGGTGCTCTACCACATGACTCTTGAGGGTCATTGTTAGGAAGATCAGTGGGAAATAGGATGGATGAGATATTGTTGATCAACATAGGGTGGAAGATCTTTGCTCCCCTATATGATGACTACGATTGCTCGACATAGGGTGGAAGATGTTTGCTCCCTATGAGATGACATGAGGTGAGAGTGTCCCATAGGACCTTTCTCATTATCACTGGATTTTGGGTTGATACTAAGCTCCCCAATGTGGTTTCAGGTTGAGATGTGCTCCCTAATGTTAAGCTCTGTCTGATGTTTCTGAGGTTGTAGCATTAAGCTCCCTGCTAGCAGATGATTTCGGGAGGTAGCAATGACTCCCCGAAGAATAGAGAGTGGTAGCTTGGACTCCCCTCCAATGTCAAATTTTTCTTCTTCTAGATTCGAGAATGTTCAACATATAAGTGGAGACACACAAGAGATAAACAGAGATGAGCCGCGATTATCAGTGACGACATTTGACGACGAGACACTTGAGATAGGATATGAATTGATGACAGGATACTTGCAATGATTACATGATGCAGTTAGAATTTCTCCCTAGCTAAGAGGGAATCTTAATTGGCAGGTCAATGACAAATTCCAATCATGGGACTAGATTACTCTTTTCGAGAGGACCAATTTTGACTTTTGAAGCACCTGCTTTGGACAAGGGAAAGTGTATTTTAGAATTGAAGCCCACATGTGCACAAAAGGACAGGTCGACACAAAAGAGAAATTGGACACCCTTGGATGGCTATAAATACAAGTCAAGTGACCCTTATTTAGACATCATGTTAAATTTTAGGTATGTTATATGCTTAGAGCAATTTATTTCAATTTTCACAGTTAGCTCAATACCTTTTCCAGATTGGCAATCACATCAGCATAATAATAAATTGCAGATAGAACATAAGCATAAATCGCAGAAGACAAGCCAAGAAGAGGACACAAGATGTGGCGCTAGCCAGGGACAAACCCCAATGTGGGGAAACCCTTGATCAATTCTTCTCATATGTTCTTCAGTAGTTCAGCAGAGAGAGAGAGAGATAGTACATTTACAACAAAAGTCAACACTTTGACTTATCTAAATAAGAGCATAGATCATCTCTAAGAAGATGATACATGAGGTAGATGAACTCACTTGAAGACATGCTGCTTCAACTGATTCTCCATGTTGCACCTCATCATCATGTTGCAACTCATTGTGCTGCACCATGCTGTACCCATCATCACTATGTTGCATTTCATCATGCTCCATCACTGTACTGCATCATGTACCATTGATGTCCCATTGCTGTACCAATGTTAAACCACCAGCAACACTGATCTACACCATACTGCACCATTACTTCTGTCATGCTGCCACAATGCTTTAGCTACTGTCTATGGCCTATGGACTAGCCCAGCAGCAAGATAGACTGCAATAGGCAACACTTTAACGACAATCTCTCATTCCAAGTTTGTTGCCCAACCACTGTGGAAGTTGTTACTAGTGTAGGGCATCTAATCATGAGATCTGCCCTCATCTCATTGACTTCCACAGGTTGCCTTAACACGATCCAAATCTGAACTTCATCTAGGATCAAACACCTACAAGAAATGTCATCAATAACATACCTTAGATCACTATTTTGAGGTCTGATTTGTTTGCTGCAAACTAGGCCTGTTATGGCATATCACGGTCCCTTTGCCAGCCTTCTTTTCCACCCAGATTTTCTCCAAGATGATGCAGTTGCCCTTCCTTGTGGCGATGAGACCCTTCACTGTAATCCTAGGTGGTTCTAGCCCTTACAAAGTCCTCAGCCTACCCTCAATCCCTGCAGCATGCTACAGCAAGCTTCCACAGGCCTGCAACAACATTGTTAAGGGTTTGCCCACCCTCAAATGTCATAAAAACAGTCCCTCCTTGCCTCGGCCCTCTAGGAAGGTACCTTGGCCCTCCTAACAGCAACTCAGCCTTCACAAAATGACCCTAAAACAGCCTCCTAAACCCACGTTGTTCTGTCCCTCTTTGTTGTGGCTTAATCACAACAGGAAGGTGCCTTACTTGGCCTGTTTTGTTGAAGTTTCTAAGTTTACTTAGTTTAGAAACCCTTCATGCACTTTTTTTGATTTATTCCTACCTACTTGTTATTTTTATTTAACAAGTTATTGACAAAGTAAATACTAAAAATAAACACCAATGCATGTTCAACATATTACAGAATAGCAACTAAAAGAAACAAGAACAAATTCACCACATGCCACCTCTATTTTTGGACCAATGTCCCCGGAAAAACCCAATGCGGGAAAATTGGTGCAGTGATCTGAGGGTTTTCTTATTAAGCAATATCAGAGTACAATATGGGTGCCGAAACTAGCCTACCCAATAGAGAATTTCCTTAGCAGCGATACCTCACAGTTTGAGAGAAATCTCCTGGATGAAACCCCGGAAAACCCTTCCGACAGCTCCCCTACACAAAAATGCTCTCCAACCCCAGCGTCTGCCCAAACTGGACTGCGTCAACCACTCTTTGTCTCATGCCAGCCCTGTGTCAGCCTTTCTAGGCCTGCGTCAGCCCCAGGAGGCCCTGCGTCAGCTGTGCTAGCCCCTCTGGTGCTCTGCGCAACACTTGGGTGCCTCTACATGGCCCTGCATGAACCCTTGTTGGCTCTGCGTCACCCTCCTTGGCTGCTGTGCTGCTCTCCTGGCACAATCTCTGCCTTCTCTATTTCTCTATGCTCAATGCCCCTCAGCTGCTCTCCCGATCACTGATTCTATCTCTCTTAGCAAACCCCGCACTAGAGAATAGAATGACTGATCATCTAGTGTGTTCTCCAAGTGACCCTCAAGCCTCCTCTTATACTTTTCTTGTTGACATATCAATGGCCGAGATTAAGTCCTTAATCAATGGCTAAGATTAGATCTGGATTGATTCATGTCTTTTGGACCATTCTAACACAGATTCATATTAATACACATTAATATTTTATTTTCCCTAAGTTTAGACTTACGGACTCCATTAAAAATATTAATTATTTTAATATCTCTTGATCTATTTAGAATCTGCCCAAATCCTTTCTGGGTATTGGAGATCTCATGTGCCCCAACCTCTCCACCAACTTTCGTGGCTAGGGCACATCCGATGTTACCCCAAATCAACATGTTTTAAGAGGATTTCTAACCCAGAATAGTGCCTAATTATAGCGGCCCTTCAACAAGGAACTTCGGCCCTCCTTCCAGCACTCAGTCACCTAAAGTTGGCCTCCAAACGTCCCTTCAAACCCTCACTGGCCTGTCTTCCTTACTACGGTTAGGGTCACCCTTGGGACAGCATATTAGAGGGTTGTCTTCCTTGATAGCATAGAGGGTTAGGGCATCTCTTCTTCCCAACATGACTGCATCTTAGATCTAGGAGAGATGTCAAACTAGGGCTCGGCTAGGACTGCATTTAGACTTCAAGCTTAGCTCCTTTCCTCCTGCATCTAGGGCTTCCTCCTCTTAGACTTCTCTTCCACTAAAACCCAAAACAAGTGGAGAGAATCAAGAGTGAAGTGTGTGTGCAAATGACCATCAAGTCCCCTCCTTTATACTAAAACGTTGAGCACACATGGGGGTTATTTGGTTGTTGGCCGACCTTGGCGAATTGCCCATAACACAAATAAATTCATATTTCCATGAATACTTATCGAAATTGGATGATCTTTAGATCAATCCTACACCTCTCGATGAGAGGAGTCCAAGAAAAATATCAGCTGCCATAAATAAGATGACCCACATGGAGTTTGACCCTAGTTGCCAATTTTAACACATCATCATGATCATTCTTCTTTCTTTGGTTTGTCTAGCACAAGTCTAAGTTGGTTCGCGGAGATTGGTTTGTACAGGTCTGAAATTGCAAGGTTTGAAGCTCGCACGTGAGATCTAGGGTTTTGGTTTCCAACCGCAAGGATGACATAAGCATTTTTCGATTGAAACAACAGGCACGCAAGCTCATGAGTGCGGTTGGAGGGTTTCAGTCGCACACACGTACACTCTTTGCATGCAGTTGGAAACTAAGTTTTGATTTTTCAGTTGACCACAAAATTTGGCAGTTGACCGTGTTGTCGCGCAGTGTCTAAGCACCGCGACAACGCTCAGAACGTGGGTTGTTACCCTAATCCCCAATCTCTCCATTTAAGCCATCTCCCTAGGCTAAGGGGGCTAAACCCTATGGGATAAAAGAAAACCAACTGGCAGTCAGCTGGCTTGGGAGACACGGCGAGGCAAAGAAGCGCTTGATTGAAGCTTAGCGACAGTTAAAAATTAAATTGCTTTTGAATGCTTAAGATCAGTGCCTTATGGAATTAATGATTAAATAATTGTTTATCAACTGCCGCAAAAACATGAAATTTGTAATACCACGACTAACAATCATTTATAATCAAATAACCCAAGCAATGATTAATTTCACCAGATGCAAGATATTCAATAAATACACAATGCTTTAACAATGTTCCAGCAATTAAATTTCTAAAGCTTAAATACTTGAAACAATTACAAAATTTAAAAGCTAAGTATCCACAAAAAAAATGATCATGTTTGAAATTTCAAACTTAGAAAAATTTATCGTTCTCCAATAATTAAACTTCAGATAAAAATTAAGCATTTTTAACCATAGAAAAATGACAAATATTAATACCACAACAGAAAAAGACATCAGATTTTTTTTTTATTAAAATAATAAACTAAACTCTAAAATAAAACAAGATCTAAAACTAAAGATTAAACTTTCTATGCTTTTTTAGGATATATATATATATTATATATATATAATATATGATTTTTTATTTATATCAAAACCAAAACCCTAAAAGCTTTTATGATTTTTTATTTTCTTTTTATTTTTTGAAAAAAATCAAAATGAAACAAAATAAATCTAACCCTTTTTCATTTTATTTTTTATTATTTTAGATTTAATCAAGATCCAAATAAAACAAAGCTAAACTTATATATACCTAAAAATAAAACCAAAAAAACTTTAAAAAAAAAAAAGGTGAGAAAATCTTAAGTCCTAACTATATCCTAGCTATATATTAACCAACGCATATGATCAAAACAAAACTAAATGTAGAACCCTAGCCCGTATATACAAAAATCGAAATATATAAAAATAAAAATAAAAACGAAGTGTATTGTTATTGTTTCCTGGTTGCAGGTGGAGAGATGTAGCTCGATGAAAATTGGATGGCAGAAAGGGACGAGGCTGGAAAATACAATGGGGAAGGGACAATTTTGTTGCAGGTTGGCAGTTGCGTAGAAGGGCTGCGAATTTGCTTTGCGGGTTGGCGGATGGGAATGCGTGGAAATGGAAGCAGTAAGGAGGAATGGGAAGGGAGATGCAGGCAGAGAGCTGCGTAAGGGAGATTGCAAACAGCAAGGGGATGGCGTGAGGAAATGAGACAGCTGCATGGTGATTTGGTTGCTACGCCGGTTGGATAGGCATCGGCAATGTGGGCAGAAGGGACAGCGTAGGAGAGGGCAGCAGCAAACACAGCTGAATGAGGGTCTGCAGAACGTATGGCAGCGTTTTTGTGAAAAGAACGTGAGAGGGAAGACAGATACGCAGGGAGAAGGAGCAGAATGAAGAACGCAGGTAGCTGTAACAGCAGCGAGGGGTGTAATGGAATAACGCAGTGAAATGAAGCTGCGTTTTGACGGAGCAGGCTAAAAAAAAATCGATATTGGGCAGCAGAGAAACTTAAACCGAAGGTAACAGACCCGTAATCCAGAAACTTAATCAAAATTTTAAATCCTTCCTACTTCAGATTGCCTGACGGAAACCCTAAAAAAAATTTGCAATGATAAAAATGAAATGCCCAGAAACAAAATAATAATGAAACCTTAAAAAAAAACCTAGCTAAACAATTACAATATTCACAGGCTGTAAGCTCTTAATAGCCAGATTTATCAACATGCCAGAGAAATATTTTTAAGATTTTAAGTTCCATATGAAGTGCTTCTGAAAACCCTTCATGCATTCACAAGAAGAATTTCTAATGATAAGCCCGAGATCAAAACTAATTGGGCTCTTCAGAATGTGCTTCTCAGGAGTTGGTTTTTTTAGCCAAAAACTTCCCCAAATGCCCGTTGACCTTCGAAATCAAGATTTTCCTGCACAGCTTACTTCAACCATTAACAAAGAGGGAGAAAATGATACTAAAATCCAAATCTAATGGAAATACTTGCCATCATATTCAGAAATTTAACTACCATTCAAACCCTAGCGACTAAACAAGATACCTATGTTTAAAATCACTCTTCATAAAGCTATCATCAATGGTTGAAATTAAAATCATGCACAGAAATAAAACATCTTACAGCATTTCCAGAAGTGTAACACCAACAAGATTTCAACCTCAAAGTTTTTCTTCATTGCACATGAAAAACGATTACAAGAGAGCTTTCTTTAGCACAAGACTCACAGATCGAATGATCTCAAATGACCCCTGACACCCTATTTAAAGAAAAATTTCCCAACGTCTAGTTCGAGTGGTCCATGTCAAAGTGATCTCGACCGTCGATGAGGATCAAAATCTCTTTAATCTCATCCCTCGAAATTTTAAATGCATTTTAATATATTAAAAAATTAAAATTTTGCATTTATTTCCTCAAAACTTTGACTTATTATTATTTATTAATTTTTTTTCATTTTTTTTTATTTTATTATTATTTTTCATTTTATATAATATTTATTATATAATATATATATATATATTATATATATTTATTTATTTTATTTATTTAAAGGGGCCCTCAAACATAGCCTTTGGAAAATCACCTAGGACCTAGGACTTATGAGGAGATAAAACATTTTCTAACCCTCAAGACACTTTACATCATGATTTTTTACATTTTTACATCTCAAGGGGGGAAACCCATTTGACATGGACCCTCATAGACCACCCAATTCTGCGACACAAATATAATTTAGCAGATCAAGCAATTTGTAATAACATAACCAAATAGTTAGAATTATTTCCAAATTACTTTTAGATAGACTCGACCTAGCACACTAGGATCCCCCTAAGATTCTATGAAAAATCCATTCCGGCTTTGGGGTTAGGCTGAAGGAAAACTCTGTCGACCATGGGTCAGTGAGACAAAAATCTTTCTGGAACATAGATCATCACTAGAAGATTAGGTTTACCTAGGCAAATACATACATGACACAGATCTACTAGGATTATTTACAATTTACACATGCAGACTGGGTTTACAAAATAATATGTTCAGGCTGATGATGATAGCTGAATCGCACGGACATGTCGATCAAGCACTATCCCTTTTGCGAAAAAAAGAGGGTGTACTGAGATGGGTAGTTGACACACAGTGGTCAACATCTGGCTCTACTTGGGGACACGTTGCTGCACTGTAGGAATGTGAGAATCCAAAATCTGTATCCATGCAAACACACAACAAAACATAAGTAGCATCCATCCAAAAATCATCATATAACGTTAAGCACAGGAAATATATAAGCTCTTCATTTATTAACTATCTAGTAACATGAAAAGTAAATCTAATCCTAAAACAGAAATAAAATGCTGAAATAACAAGGAGTAAGGTTAGAAATACAATACAGAGGATGCCCTATGGCATTAGATGTCATCTTTGAAGAACAGCTTGAGCATTTGGCCATTTGCAGGTAAATCAAGTGGTTCGCCATCCAATCTGCTCAAGTGGAATGAGTTTGATCCAGCAATATCTCGAATAATTTATGGTCCCAGCCACAAACTGTCGAACTTCTTATGTTTTCCTGGTTTTTCATTCTTGTGATCCCAAAGAAGTACCATATCTCCAACCTGCAAAGATCTAGATCGAGAGGATTTATCAAAGCTTTTCTTAATGTTAGATTGATTTTTACATAGATTATCAAAAGTTGTCCTACGAGCTTCATCTAACTCCACAATCTGATCCATTCTATTTTGAACAACATCTTTATTAGTGGAAAAATGCTAAAGGAGCTGATAAGCTGGCAATTTCAGGTGCACAGGTAAGGTTACATCCAAGCCATAAACCAATTCAAAGGGACTTTTATCAGTAGCTTTTTTTTTAGTAATCCTATTTGCCCATAAAGCATACTTGATTTTGCTATCCCAAGATCACTTATTATCTCCTACTATCTTCTTGATAATGGTTATGAGATTTTTATTGCTTGATTCAGCCAAACCATTACCCTGAGGATAGTAATGTGATGAATGAGATAAGACAATGCCATACTTAAAACAAAAAGATGAAATTTCTAAAGAACTAAAAGCCTTGGCATTATCAGTAGTGATCTTAGCGGGGACACCAAATCTAGTAATGATGTTATTTTCAATGAAATCCATAATGACCTTTTCAGTGGCATTCTTAGCAGGGATGGCTTCGACCCATTTAGTGAAATAATAGGTAGCAGTCAAAATCCATGAGTAGCCATTGCTAGAATTTTCATGAAATTTCCCGATGAAGTCCAGACCCTAATGCTGAAAAGGTGCCTCCACAACGATAGGTTGTAAGGGCAGGGCAGCAA
The DNA here is from genome assembly GCA_000404065.3 of Pinus taeda. Taxonomy (NCBI): domain Eukaryota; kingdom Viridiplantae; phylum Streptophyta; class Pinopsida; order Pinales; family Pinaceae; genus Pinus; species Pinus taeda. Next base: position 196,691 of record APFE030613936.1, read on the forward strand.
GCTTCTATTTCCCAGTGTACAGTTGACAGGCTTGGCAACTTTTAACAAACTTATGCAAATCAGAAAAAATTAAAGGCCAATAATAACCAGCTCTCAGAATTTTGTGGGCAGTAGTTCTAGCAGCATAATGACCACCACAAAATCCTGAATGAAACTCAAAAACTAACTTCTTGGACTCAATTTCATTAACACACTTAAATACTATGCCCTCAGGATTTCTCCATCCAAGGCCATCCTTCATGAGGCAATACTTAGTGGCTTTTAATCTAAGAGCCCTTCTCTTATGAGTGACTAAATGGTTAGGACATGTAAGATTTATCAGGTAATAAACAATGTTCTTGTACCACTCATGTTCCCCTAATCTCTTCAGCTCAGGCGAAGAAAGATCATTAAGACAAATCAAACCAAGAGCCTTTTCATTACCTTTGGTCAACATTTGAGCCAAGCCTTAGCCTTTGACTAACTTGGTGGGCCTAATCTCCAAATCATATTCTTGTATTTTAGTAACCCACCTAGCACGAGTCCCTAAGCAATCAGTTTGAGTTAATATATCTTTAACAGCAGAATGTGGGACAAAAGCAATGATTTTGGAATAACCCACATAAGTCTTGAAATGCTTAACAGATTTGACTAAGGCATAGGCTTGCTTTTCCATGGTATTGTATTTTAATTCAAAATTTTGAAGCACTCTACTCATGAAAGCAATAGGCTGCTCGTGACCATCTTTATTTTTCTGCAGTAAAAAGCCAGCAATGATATCTTCAGAAGCGAAAGAGAAAATCATGAAATCCTTAGAATAATCAGGATTAATTAAAACAGGGGCTTTTGCAATAGCGCTTTTGATTTCCTGAAAAACCCTTTTGTCGTCTTCTTGCCAAATAAATCTTACATCTTTCTTCAGAAGACTTTGAATAGGCTTAGCTACTTCTGTGTAATTTGGAATAAACCTTCTAAGAAAGTTTGTTTTTCCAAGGAAAGATTGAATGGATTTAAGATTATGGGGAAAAGGAATCTTTTGGATTGCCTCAACTCTTTCAAGATTAATCTTGATTCTATCCTTAGAAATGATGTGACCAAGTAACTTCCCTTCAGTTACTCCAAAAACAGACTTAGCCGGGTTCAAGGAAATCCCGTACTCTCTACATCTATCAAAAACTTGCCTAAGATGATTTATATGACTAATACCATCCTTAGAAAAAACAGTAAGATCATCCTGGTAAATTTCGATAAATTTCCCAATTAAACCCTTGAAGGCATAATCCATAGCCCTTTCAAACATGGCCCCAGCATTGGTTAATCCAAACGGCATTCTAATATATTTGAAAGTACCCCATGGTGTGGTGAATGTGGTTTTGTGACGATCCTCTTTTTTAACCCATACCTGATTATACCCAGAAAAACCATCTAGCAATGACATCATTCCAGAACCAGTTACTCTTTTTAACAGAGTCTCCATGTTTGGCAAAGGGTAATTATCTTTCTTACACGCTAGATTAAGATTTCGAAAATCAACACAAAGCCTTATCGTACCGTTCTTTTTCCTAACAATCACCAAGTTGGAACACCACATTGAATGCCTCGTTTGAGCAATAATTCCTGCTGCAAGCATCTTCGAAAGCTCCTTTTGAACCAAAGGGACTAACTTAGGATTAATCTTTCTAAGCTTCTGACAAAAGCGTTTAGCATTTTCATCTTTCAAAGGGATAGTGTGTTCCATGACATCCTCCCTATAACCTTTCAACTCATCATAAGAAAATGCTAAAACATCCCGATATTCACGAAGTAAATTGGTTAACTTTTTTCTTTCCTGAACACTAATACCCTTACCAATTTTAACAATCTTTGGATCCCCAGGAGTACCAATGTTTATCTCGATGTATTCGCCTGGATCCATTTTATTTTCCTCTTTCAACTTTGTGGCATCATGCCGATCAAAGTGTTGTTCTAAAGCAACCACATTCCTAAGAGTAGGATTTATGATATGCTCATGATTACCAGATCCATCCTCCTCAGAATTTATCCGAAAATTTTCAAACTCATCCAAGTTATCAAGAAAACGAATCACTTGCTTTTCATCATTAAAGACTTGCCAATGCTCTGAGTTATCTGGAACAGAAGGTCTAAATATAACTTCCATTTTAATCTTTCCTCAATTAGCCCATCAGACAATTGCAAGGTAGAAGCAGCGACAACAAGTTCATCTGCCAAATTATTATGTTCTCTCGCGATAGCTTCAAAGTCAAGGGCATCAAAGCATTCCATAGTATCCCATATAGCATTTTGATAGTTCTTTAAACTTTGATTTTTGCATGTAAATTTATTTTTAAGCTGCATGATAATTAAGTCAGAATCCCCCTTGATGCTAAGCAACTTAATTCTTAACACCTTTGCCAACTCAAGACCCAACAACAAAGCTTCGTATTCAGCAACATTGTTGGTTGCTTCGAATTCCAATCGATAGGCAAACTTGAAAATATGACCAAGGGGAGATTTTAACACTATTCTTGCACCCTTACCATGTTTAGACGATGCACCATCAAAATACATGTACCAGACTTTATCGTTGAGATCCCTAATCTTTTTATCAACCTTATCATCAGGAGGAATTATGAAATTAGACATGATAGCATAATTCCCAATGTCAGATTATTCTTTAATTATCTCATTATGAGGTCTCTTAGGATCTTCAACATGGAATTTTCTCTCAGGCTCTCTATTAAGTCTCACAAAGCCATCACCTCTAAGAGAAGGAATCATAGCATACGACCAATTCATCTGAATACTTCCTCCTAGAGCAGAGGCTCATTTTCTAAATAAAAGCATACCCCAAGCATCAGGCACATCAACAACAACAATGTCCATAACAATCATGATGTCCGGGTAAACTGATAAATGAACCTGTAAATCCTTGATTAGACCATGAACTTCAATCTTTTTAGAATCCATGGCACATATATTGTAATAGGGTCTAGAAACTCTTAAGTTCAGTTGTTCCATGACCCTCTTAGTCACGACACAAGCTGATGCACCAGAATCCAGCATGCAATTATTCAATTTATACCCATTAACCATCAAAGTGATAAAGAAAGGCTGATGATCTTTGTTATCCGAGTCTAAACTTTGCAAATATATGGGAGCATCGTGAAAATCAACTTCCAAGGTCTTCTGTTGAGAAGCATTTGCTTGAGGACCTTGAATAGCTTTCAGTAACTTATCTCTTTGGGATGGGATTTTTACAATCTCGGAGACAGGAACCCAGATTTTTGCATTATTAAACCAGCTTCCCAAATCGACATCTAATCCGGAATTTAAGCCTAGGTTAAAGGTTCGAGGAGGAATTGGATTCCCGCTCTGATCTTTATCCCTTCTTTGATAAGTTAGACCTTTGTCTCTAACAATTTCCATTATTTGCTCTGGAGAGGGTTTTTCGCCATACAACTTAGCCAAAATGTCATTTTCATTTTCAAGATTATTTATACCAAAAACTGATAAAGGATGCATAACATCTCGACTATTTTCCTTAACCTCAATCCAGTGGTTCATGGACAAAGGAAACTCTTTACCCACTACGTTTATTTGATCACCCGCCCCAAACATTCCATTATCCAAAATTCTTCTAACAATGGGACAAGTAGCCTCCTTGTGAAGAGCATCACAAACCGATAGTAAGGCGGAGCATCATCGACCAAATTAGTAAGTGGATTAGGAGGTCTTTGTTCACTAGATTGACCCTTCTTTTGCCAATTATTATTTAGATTATTATTATTATTATTGGGCTAGAAATTTTGTGTTTGCGCTCTTTCCATTTGGACCAACCTATTCAGCAAAGTAGCTATCTCCTTAGCATGGTTAGATGTTAATTTCGCTTGATTAATTTCCATGCTTTCGATCTTCTGGAGCAATTTCTGAACAAGCTCGCTATCAGGTTCTTGAACCGCTTTTCCTTTAGGTTCTTTTAGTTTCGTAGCAGCCCTATTGAAACCTGGGATCTCAGAATTCCCTGTTGTTGCCTTGTCCTTTTCAAGTTCTACTGCTAAGGCTTGGCAATCCCTATAATCATGAAGTTTAGCGCGTCTCAACTCATAGGAAGGCTCAGGGCTAAAGGCATCAATATAAAAATCTCAAAGAGATTTGTCGGTAGGTTTATAATCTTGAGGTAACTCTTTAATAATATCATTAAACCTTTTATTAAATTCTTCAGCGGTTTCATTCTCTCTCTTTTTTATTATGCTGATAGCTTTCACGAGGCGTCTTCCTTCTCTCTTATCTCCATACTTTTCCTTAAAGGCATTAACAATCGATTGTAAGGAATCAAATGAATTTTGAGGCTTTTCTGTAAACCAATCTAAAGCATCACCCTCCAAGGTCAGAACAAAAAGGGTCATTTTAACATCTTCATGATTAAAATCAGCAGCCCTTGCGTACTTCCCCAGCCATAACTAAAAGCTTTCAAATGTGAATTAGCACTAATTGCGTTATCTCCCTGAAATATAGGCAACTTATCCATTCCATGCTTTGGAATAACATTGGGATAACCCTGAATGTTAGCAAAGTTACACAGGGCGAATATGTCCATGATGTCATGCTCGACCGGGCTAGTAAAAAGCAAGCAGATATCAGAGAGGGCTTCTTGTCCGAGGTTAACAAGAAATGTACAAGAAGAGAGTTTGTGTAATCGTATCCTGAGAGCCCTTTCAGCATCAGGAGCAGGATTAAACAAACTGCTTGGATGTCTTCTAGTATACACTCTTGCAAAGGATAAATGAAGTGGAGTCGCCACCTGGACAAAGAATATAACACGGAAAAACTCGAAAGGAGAGAGCTAAAGACAAGAAAGGACGAGAGGAAAGAAACGAGACGAATGTCGAAGGAACCAAGGACAAAAAAAACTCTATTCCCGGCAGCGGTGCCAAAAAATGTTAGCGCACAGAGTGTCTAAGCACCGCGACAACGCTCAGACCGGGGTTGTCACCCTGATCCCCGATCTCTCCATTTAAGTCGTCTCCCTAGGCTAAGGGGGGTAGACCCTATGGGATAAAAGAAGACCAACTGGCAGTCAGTTGGCTTGGGAGACACAGCGAGGCAAAGAAGCGCTTGATTGAAGCTTAACGACAGTTAAAAATTAAATTGCTTTTGAATGCTTAAGATCAGTGCCTTATGGAGATAATGATTAAATAATTGTTTATCAACTGCTACAGAAACAAGAAATTTGTAATTCCACGACTAACCATCATTTATCATCAAATAACCCAAGCAATGACTAATTTCACCAGATGCAAGACGTTCAATAAATACACAATGCTTTAACAATGTTCTAGCAATTAAATTTTTAAAGCTTAAATACTTGAAACAATTACAAAATTTAAAAACTAAGTATCCACAAAAAATGATCATGTTTGAAATTTCAGACTTGGAAAAATTTATCGTTCTCCAATAGTTAAACTTCAGATAAAAATTAAGCACTTTTAACTATAGAAAAATGACAAATATTAATACCATTTTTTTTATAAAATATAAACTAAACTCTAAATAAAACAAGAAAAACTAAAGATTAAACTTTCTATGCTTTTTTAGGATATATATATATTATATATATATATATATATATTTATGATTTTTATTTATATCCAAACCAAAACCCTAAAACCTTTTTATGAATTTTTTTATTTTTTGAAAAAAATCAAAATGAAACAAAATAAATCTAACCCTTTTTATTTTATTTTTTATCATTTTAGATTTAATCAAAATCCAAATAAAAAAAAGCTAAACTTAAATATACCTAAAAATAAAACCAAAAAAACTTATAAAAAAAAGGGTGAGAAAATCCTAAGTCCTAACTATATCCTAGCTATATATTAACCAACGCATATGATCAAAACAAAACTAAATGTAGAACCCTAGCCCGTATATACAAAAATCGAAATATAAAAAAATATAAAAAAAAATAAAAAAAGGAAGTGTATTGTTATTGTTTGCTAGTTGCAGGTGGAGAGACGCAGCTCGATGAAACTTGGACAGCAGAAAGGGACGAGGTTGGAGAATGCAACAGGGAAGGGACAATTTTGTTGCGGGTTGACGGTTGTGTAGAAGGGCTACGGATTTGCTTTGTGGGTTGGCAGATGGGAATGCGTGGAAATGGACGCAGTAAAGAGGAATGGGAAGGGAGACGCAAGGAAAGAGCTGCGCGAGGGAGATTGCAGACAGCAAGGGGATGGCGTGAGGAAATGAGATAGCTGCGTGCTGATTTGGTTGCTACGCAGGTTGGATAGGCGTCGAAAAAGTGGGCAGAAGGGACAGCGTAGGAGAGGGCAGCAACAAACGTAGTGGAATGAGGGTCTGCAAAAGTTATGGCAGTGTTTTTGTGAACAGAAACGTGAGAGGGAAGAGAGATACGCAAGGAGAAGGAGTAGAATGAAGAACGAAGGTAGCCGCAGCGGCAACAAGGGACGTAATGGAATAACGCAGTGAAATGAAGCTGTGTTTTGACGGAGCAGGATAAAAAAAAATCGATATTGGGCAGCAGAGAAACTTAAACCGGAGGTAACATACCCGTAATCCAGAAACTTAATCAAAATTTTAAATCCTTCCTGCTTCAGATTGCCTAACGGAAACCCTAAAAAATTTTCAAAATCTGTACCTACAATGATAAAAACGAAATGCCCAGAAACAAAATAATAATGAAACCTTAGAAAAAACCTAGCTAAATAATTACAATATTCACAGGTTGCAGGCTCTTAATAGCCAGATTTATCAATATGCCACAAAAATATTTCCAAGATTTTAAGTTCAATATGAGGTGCTTCAGAAAACCCTTCATGCATTCACAAGAAGAATTTCTAATGATAAGCCCGAGATCAAAACTAGTTGGGCTCTTCAAAATGTGATTCTCAGGAGTTCGTTGGTTTAGCCAAGAACTTCCCCAAACGCCCGTTGATCTTCGAAATCAAGATTTTCCTGCACAGCATACTTCAACCAATAACAAAGAGAAAGAAAATGATACTAAAATCCAAATCTAATGGAGATACCTACCATCATATTCAGAAATTTAACTACCATTCAAACCCTAGCAACTAAACAAGATACCTGTGTTTAAAATCACTCTTCATAAAGCTATCATCAATGGTTGAAATTAAAATCATGCACAGAAATAAAACATCTTACAACATTTCCAAAAGAGTAACACCAGCAAGATTTCAACCCCAAAGTCTTTTTTTATTGCACATGAAAAACGATTACAAAAGAGCTTTCTTTAGCACAAGACTCACAGATCAAATGATCTCAAATGACCCCTGACACCCTATTTAAAGCAAAATTCCCAACGACTAGTTCGAGTGATCTATGTCAAAGTGATCTCGACCGTCAATGAGGATCAAAATCTCTTTTAATCTCATCCGTCGAAATTTTAAATACATTTTAATATATTAAAAAAAAAAAAAATTTGCATTTATTTCCTCAAACTTTGACTTATTATTATTTTAGTTTATTTTTTTTATTTTATTATTATTATTTTTATTATTTCTTATTTTTTATTTATTTTTTTATTTAAAGGGACCCTCGAACTTAGCCTTTGGAAAATCACCTAGGACCTAGGACTTATGAGGGGATAAAACATTTTCTAACACTCAAGACACTTTACATCATGATTTTTTACATTTTTACATCTCAAGGGGGGAAAACCCATTTGACATAGACCCTCATAGACCACCTAGTTCTGCGACACAAATATAATCTAGCAAATCAAGCAATTTGTAATAACCTAATCAAATAGTTAGAATTATTTCCAAATTACTTTTACATAGGCTCGACTTAGCACACTAGGATTCCCCTAAGATTCTAATGACAAAATCCATTCCGGCTTTGGGGTTAAGCTGAAGGAAAACTCTACCGACCATGGGTTTGTAAGACAAAAAACCTTCCGGAACATAGATCATCACTAGAAGATTAGGTTTACCTAAGCAAATACATACATGACACAAATCTGCTAGGATTATTTACAATTTACACATGCAGACTAGGTTTACAAAATAATATGATCAGGCTGATGATGATAGCCGAATGGCACGGACATGTCGATCAAGCGCTATCCCTTTTGTGAAAAAAATGGGGTGTACTGCTATGGGTAGTTGACACGCAGTGGTCAACAAACCGCAAACAATGATAGTTGACCGCAGGCTTCTGAATCAGGGTTTTGATTATTAGCATTGTTGGATCCATCTCTTGGATGTTGTTTAGTTGACTTTGCTGAATAGTTTTGTGACTGAAGATACGGATCATTGTGTTCTCTCTTCGCTGAAACATTCAATGAAATCTAATAAAAAGAAAAATTTGAAATGGTTTTCCCCCATGTGGAGTTTTGCCTTAGTCTCCGACCAATCCTAGTATCTCTATGCGTGGATGTTTTTCTTCTATTGTTCCTTTATGTTTCGTTGCATTGATGATGATATTGTTCTTTCTATATAGTTACATACGCTGTTGACTAATGTTTTAAAACTAAATAATGTTATAACGTTGTGGGGTGAATTTAATATGTAAATGAAGAAATGCAATTATCTAAAGCAAAGAACAATATAGCCCAAGAAAAATTAATAGTTTTCCCCATTCTGGGAGCATTACAATGGAGTGTCATCCACGTACAATACTTGAAAGAATCCCATAACACTATGGGTGGGAGCTACATTACCAAAAGCCCAGCATTGAGGCACTGTATCTGGGCAAACCCCATAAGAAACACCATTTCTAATACCAATTTCAGGTTTCTTGATAAGTAACCCATTGTCCAAGAAACCCTCTCAATTTTTGGCAAAACATAGTTGTTTATTTGAGAAATCGTCAACGTTCTCGAGAAAAATAGACCATCTCCACATAAATAGCAAGGAAATGAAAAGAGATGGAAAAAAAATTAAAAACTATTGTAATTTTGTAACCATAAACCTCAACTTTAAAATAGTTTAATAAAGCCATGAAAATATCATTGTTTTCACGCATTTTGCGAGACAACACAAGAAACTGATCGAGATTGTTGAAGTTTGAGAGCATCTGCAAATCCCTGTGTGAATGTGTCACAAATTACAACCAATGGTCATTACATTAAACTGTTTAAGAGCCGAGGCTCGAGAGATCAGAAGCCAACATTGGACTTGGATCGTAGAGGAGCACATGGACACTAGAAATTCAGATTTGGAAACTAAGAGAAAAACATCAAAACAGCACCATGTTTCGGCCAAATTTCACCCAGTGTGACTTACACCACTTAGTAGAAGAATAGTAGAAATTGCACAAAGTTGGTATCTGTTTACTTTCAACTTTCTTTGTTATTTATAGTTTTTAGTATTTTCTATTTCAAATTTTTATTTTCTTCTCTACTATATTGTGATTTCCCTTTATCCAAGTCCGGGGGTTTTTATATCGTGGTTTTCTCGATTATTTTTAGAAAACTGAGGTTTTCAAAAGAAAATATATCCAGGAACTTCAAAAGGAAACAAATTATTACCAAATTTCACCCAATGTGACTTACACCACTTAGTAGAAGAATAGTAGAAATTGCACAAAGTTGGTATCTGTTTACTTTCAACTTTCTTTGTTATTTATAGTTTTTAGTATTTTCTATTTCAAATTTTTATTTTCTTCTCTACTATATTGTGATCAGTGTTGTGAAAATCGCGATTATATCGCGATTTAATGAAAAAATCGCGATTTTTTCAGCTTGCCGATCAAATCGCGATTTTTATACGAAAAAATCGCCTACTTTTTTTTTGCCGATTTTTACTGAAAAAAAATCGTGCGGGGTCGGGGCAGCACGATTTTATAATTTTTTTTTTTGGTTTTTCAGTTGCTCATTTGGACAGTGGCACGTGCGAAGGGATAAAGTCTGGGCCCTAGTATGGATATGCTATTCATGGTAATGTTAAATTCTTAAAGTAAAAGTGACATTCTCTTTAATCTTCATTTTCATCCTTTTACTTAAATTTTTAACATTACCATGAAATGACTCAGGATGTTTGAGAGTGGTTCCAGCCTCATTGGATTTCATATGGAGAAAGTAGAATTTTAGATTTTATTTAAAATCCAGCAGACTTATCAGTTTCTCAGGATTTCAGGATTGGGAGATTGTAATGTTTCCAGGGGACACCACCTGCCCGGGCTACCCCTGCCACCAGTAGAGGACGTGGTCTACCTCCTATAGCTCCTACTTCTAGTTCTTCAGCTTCTAGAGCACATCAGACTCCACTGCCATCTCCACCAGCACACGCACCAGCGTCTACATCTAGAGGGAAAGGGAAAGCTGTGGCATTTTCTCGCAAGAGGGGCAGAGGAAATCAATAGGATTAGACTTTCATTTTATTGTATATGACATTATGACATGATGAGATACATTATCATATTTTTTGTTGATATTTTGAGGCTGAGTTGGAACTCAGGAGTCAGGACTTACTATTCAGGACATGATTAAATGTTATGTGTGATTTTAGCGCTAGAAATGATATTAAACATCTTATATATTAGTTTTTTTATCATATTTATGTGTCAATGTATTTATTTTATGTTGTAGATGGTTTAGATATAAAAAAAATTGAAAAAAAATGAAAAAAAATGAATATTTTTGTACCAAACGATTTTTTCCCGATTTTTTCCGATTTTTTCCCGATTTTTCCGATTTTTTCCGATTCGTTCCCTGCGCCGATTTAATCCCGATCGCGCTTTTAACAACATTGATTGTGATTTCCCTTTATCCAAGTCCGGGGGTTTTTATATCGTGGTTTTCTCGATTATTTTTAGAAAACTGAGGTTTTCAAAAGAAAATATATCCAGGAACTTCAAAAGGAAACAAATTATTAAAGCCTTCTAGGCGCTCTTCTTTCTTCTTTGCATTGTAAAAGGAACATGGAGGTGTCATGTAAAGGGTTGACTTATTAGTCATCAGTAGTGTTATTGTTATATGTACCATACCTAAAACACAGTCTCCCGTAACATATCCATTTTGTATTTCTTTCTAATAACATAGTGTGGTAGTATTTACTCCAAGGAAATCCCCAAAATCATCCAAAACTTGCACCTGTCCCAACCACAAGAAACTGTTTTCCCTGTGTGCTAGTCCCCCGCGAGGGGCCAAAAGCATCTACAAGAATTTGAACCATGGTGGAGTATGAAACATCCCAGCCCTGACATTGAATTCCAAAGCTGTTGACAATATACTTGCCATTTAAATTGCCTTCAAACTTGATCACACTCTGGGACGAGAGTGTGTGCTCATTTTAACACTTTAACACGACGAGAATGAGAGAGCTATTGTCTCTAAAATGCCTTATTGGGCTGTTCCTGAATGTGAAATGACAGTTACGAACCTATCAACCCAGCAAAGAGGAATGGGTAGGGGGAATTACCCGGAAATTCTTTAAGGCCTTCTTAGCTGCATCATAAAGCCATGGGACTCCGAAGTCGAGATTTCCTACCAAGATGGGATCGACGGCTATCCTTATGCCGTTCACTTCCCACAGCCAACTATTCCCCTGCACGCGCCATTCAATGCCAAGATTGGTATTACAAATAGGTTGAGTTGAGTTGAATTGAAGGTAAAAATGAAGGATTTGTCAAATACCAACCTCCAGGTAAGTGAGCCTCAGAGGAGGAGGTCGTCTTGTTCCTCCATCCCCACTCGAAGCAGCGCACACTCCCCTCCTCTTCCATCTGTCCCTGTTCTTCGCATTAATTACAATTGCAATAAGAAACACCCCCATTAACTAGGAAAGGAAAGGAAAACAACTAACGCATTATTTGAAATAGGAAGTGTAGACCTGAGCACGGATGTACTGTTTCTTTGCGCATAACGCGAACCAAATGCCAGTGTAGGAGGAGGAGCACTGTACGTGCGTGAGCAATGGTATAGGAGCGCCATTGTTTTTTATTGAAGCCCCTGCTCCACTCTCAAAGTTCCGATAATTCGGGTGTTTGGTCTTTGAATTTCCGGCCTTTGAAACGTGTCAATTTTTAATCCACCGTTGAATGCATACGCTGCTCGGGCGTTCAATGCTGTGATTTTCCTCTCGACACGTTTGTTTTTCCTTTTATAGCCATTTAAGTATAGGCTATTGAGGCGTTCAATGGTGTGATTTTCCTCTCAACACGGTTTGTTTTTTTTTTTTTTTTTTTTTTTTTTTTTTTTTTCAAATTCAGTATGTCCAACAAAATTTTTTATAAGCAGAATTCATGTCTAAAAAAATCTCTTACCATTAGAATTTTTTTTGACCCCATGAAATTGTAATATTTTCAAAATGACGTTAGAGAGACACTTCGAGAAAGAGAAAATTATAATTCATAGTTATCAATTAACACATTTAATTCAATGCGCACTTGCAAAGTGCAAAAGAGCAAATATTGAGAAATTTAAAACAAATTTCTTTTTAGGTAATGCTTGGTTTGACGGGGAATGCAAAAAAGGCAAGGAGAATGTGGAAAAATTCAAACAAGGATAACATAAAGCTCAAAGCTTACAAGTAGTTATTATGCAAGAACAAGGTTGATTTCATGGTTTCAAAGAGGGAAGAACTAATCTTCCTTGGGAAAAATAATCCCAAATTATTTTGGATGGAGCTCCAACCGAAAAGATACAAATTGGAAATAATATCACAACATCTAAATGGTTTGACTATGCAAGACAACTCTATGAGTAGGTTCTCAAGGTTGACCCTCCCCCCTTGGTCAACACTGATATTGAACTCTTCATGGTACAAGAGGTAGGGATGGGTATCAAGAAGCTGGGTGTTGGAAAAGCAAAAGACTTAGCTGAACTCCAAGCAGAATATCTAAAGTGGGGCTCAAAGATTCTTGCACCTCACATTACATAAATCTTCAACAACATCATACAACAAGGGCTCCCCACAAATTGGACAACTAGTCTGGCAATACCTATTTTCAAGAGCGGTGATGTCAATAATCCCTCCAATTATAGGACCATCATGATAAACCCTTTGTTTGCAAAGTTATTTGGAAGCATGCTCGAAAACAAAATTAGCAAGTGGGCAAAAAGAAAAAGATAAGCATGCTAAAGGGCAAGCAGGTTTTAGACCTAAACATTCCACAGTTGATCATTTAATAGCTTTAAGGCATGTCATTGAAAAAGTTTGGGAGAAAAAGGAAGAAGTCTTTTGTTGCTTTGTTGATTTTAGAAAAGCATTTGACTCGTTTCCTAGGGATAAGCTTTGGCACAGAATGGAGGAACTTGGGGTTCCTAAACATTTGAGAGCAACTGTGCATAGACCGTATGAAAAGGTGAAAGTCAAAATTAGAACTTCAGCAGGGATTTCTGAAAGTTTTAAAAGTGATATCAGGGTCAAGCAAGGTTGCCCATTGTCTCCTACCCTTTTTGGTTTATATATCGACAAGATGGAGGAGTGGTTAAATTCGCAAGGGGGTGATGATATCTATTTGGGAAAGTTTGTTATAAGGCTTCTTTTGTATGCAGATGGCCTTATTCTGATTGTTAAATCGGCTCTTGGTTTACAAGACTATCCCTTGAGCATTTTTGTAGAAGTGTGGGGATGCAAGTCAATATCAGCAAAACGAAAGTAGTGGTCTTCTCTAAGAAAAGAAAACATAACCAGCATAAGTTCTACTTTGAAGACAACATTCTCGGAGAAGTTGCGGATTACAAATACCTCAGAATTGACTTCAACAAAAGTCTAAGTTGCAATGGTTGTAAAAAGAAAAGAACTTTGGGGGGTTGGAAAGCATTTTATGTTTTTCAAAATAAGGGTAGAGAGGCAGAGTTATGGGACTAGAAAACCACTCAAACTCTTTTTGGGTTTCTAGTGGTTCTGGTGATTCTTTATGGTTGTGAACTATGGGCCAGTAGTACATCCAACATGCAATGGAGACAAATTAAGAAAATTCAGAAGTGTTTGGTTACAAACAAATTTAAGATTAAAAGTGCAGTTCCTTATGATATCTTGTTAAGTGAAACAGGGACTGCTCCTATTAAAGCAATTATTATGGTGCGAGTCATAAGGTATTTAAAAATAATGAGCAAATGGAAGAGGGTAGATGGCCTAAGATTGTCTTTAATGATAAATTGTGCAAGAGCAAAAAAACTTGGATGTAGCAAAATAACAAATGGTTTAGTAAATTGGGTATTTGCTTGAACGCATGTCCCATAACTAACAAAAAGATAAAAGCTTTTGTTATGGAAAAGTTCCACAAGCGTTCTTGGGATAAGGAGCTAGGAAGAAAGAGAAAATACTATACTGAAGTGTTTAATCCCACACATAGTCATCAACCAAAAGTATACATAGAGGCCAATATCTCTTGGAGAGCCAAAATTTGCACAGTTAAGGACTAATTCTCATCAACTCCGTTGTGAAACAGGGTGCTGGAAAAGGCCAAAGGAAGTGTGGGAGGAAACGGTATGCATCTTTTGTTCTTCCAGAAAAGTGGAAACATAAAAACATTTCATTTTAGAATGTGAGGCCTTCAAAAACAATAGGGAAAGTTATGAAAATATGTTGGCAGCTAGCTCTTGGAATAATCTATTTAGCGAGGGGTTTGTCGAGAAGCTAGGAGCATTTATTTTGAAACTTCACAGAAAAAGGGTTGAATACATCAAGCAGATGAAGAAGCGATATGTCTCATAGGCTATCTTTAGCCTTGTGGACGTAAAAATAAATTCTTCTTCTTCTTCTTCTATCCATTTAAGTATTTAGGCTATTATGCTATAAGTATCTAGGGCGCAGGATAGTATGAATGAAGGGATTTTAATGACGTCCACGACACCAAGCGGTCTAAGAGACCTAGGATTTCAACACATCACAACTTCAAACTTTTTTCTAAATTTACTCTCTTGTCATGAATCTTGACCAAGAAGCTCGCAATTTTGATAATCCTCACTTCCTTGAACAACTTGTTCAAACAATCCACCTTCAAAATGCTACTAAACTGATTACGAATATCTTCATAAGCCAACAATCCATGATGTAGTGTTATTTTGTTTCAACCTCTCGTTTCCTACAAAAGATGCAGATTCTTTCTTCCCACTCTTCTTTTGGAGTTGTCCATCTACCTATTTCACCTTTGAGATGAAGAGACCTAGTCCTCCACTGTACTATTAATAATCTAGCCCTTCTTGTGATTTTGGCACCTAAGTATATCTTCTCATCATGAGACCATGTCAGATTGAAATCTTTGACATACAGAGATTTTTTTTGACCAATTTGTTTTTCCCATGTGACAATCCTGAATTTTTCAAGCACCCATTTTTTAATCTCCTATTTAGAGTTAGGATAATCCTACCACTTAATGCCTGTTATGCAACCAGCTCACAAAATAGAAGAAAAGATAGATCAATGACTTCAAAACAACCTCTTCGAGGGGGCAACCTCCTTTACATTACACAAATGAATAATTCTTGGATGATACAAATGGCAAAACCTCCTTTCTATATATAGGAGTATAAGGGATCGCAATATAATCAAAGCCTACATAACAATAATAATATAAGGGCACAACAATAACAATAGTGGGCTTCTATGGGGCACAATAATAATAATATAAGGACAATAGGGGCACAATAATAACAATAAGGGCTACAATGACAATAGTAATGGGGGAATCACTAGTATTATAGGAACCTAACATGCCGCTCTCCTTCAAAAAAGTGTTGTCCTTAACACTTGAGTAATTTTGGATGCTTCTGTATAAAATTCTCATCCTCCTATGTGGAATCTTCAGCGGGTAAGTTCTTCCACTTGATGAGATACTCCGAAATTAATCGATTTCATAGCTGTTGAGTTCGTGTTTCTGTGACTGCTTCAGGTTCCAATATGATTTTTCCTTCCTCGTCAAGTTCTAGCAATATTGTTTGAACTGAGAGCTTGTCACCTATAACCTTCTTTAAGCATGAAACATGGAGAATTGGGTGCACTCGAGAAGCTGCAGGAAGCTCCAACTTATATGCCATAGTACAAATCTTTTGCAACACCTTTTACGGACCATAATACTTTGGTGATAATTTATTATCATGCTTAGCTTGATTGAGGGACATTTATTGATATGGTTGTAGCTATAGAAATACTCAATCACCTACATCAAAACTTCTTTCACTGCAATGTTGATTTCCTATTGTTTCATTCTATTCTGCGCCAAAATGAGGTTATCCTTTTAGAGTTGGAGAACTTGTTGTTGATGCTCGATGTGATCTTCCAATGCTTGAACCTAAGAATTTTCTCTTAAATATGATGTGATGGACAATGGATGATATCCATAAAGTGCCATAAATGGGGTCATTTTTTTTGCACTATGGAAGGAAGTGTTATACCACCATTCTGCCAGAGGCAACCATTTGACCCATTGTGTTTGTTTATCAAATACAAAGCAATGAAGATATCCTTCTAAACATTTGTTTACTATCTTAGTTTGCTCATCAGATTGAGGATGACAAGATGAGCTATGAGCTAACTGAGTACCAAGACAAGAAAATAATTATGTCCAAAAATTTCCAGTGAAAATGGGATTTGTGTCGCTTACAATAATCTTTGGGTTTCCATATAACTTTTGAATTGTTTCCATAAACGCAGTAGAAACTGTACTGGCTTTAAATGGATGAGATAATGCACAAAAGTGTGCATACTTGGTAAGTTTGTCAACTACCACCATGATGACACCTTTTCTTCGAACTTGGGTAAACCTGTGATAAAATCCATTGAAACCTCCTCCCAACGTTGGCTTGGAATGGATAAAGGTTGTAATAGACCTAGGGTCTTAATTGTTTCAACTTTATTTTGTTGGCAAACCAAACATTCTGCCACAAACTTTTGAATATCATATTTAAGGCCATCCCAAAAAAATCTTTCTTAACCCTGTGGTGAGTTTTTAAAAATCTTGAGTGCCCTCCTAAGGGAGAGGTGTGCAATTCCATAAGAATCTTTTGTTTGAATTGGGAATTCTTACATAGGTATAAGCGATCTTTGTACCATAACGAACCATTTTTCTAGCTAAATGTATTAGATGTACTAGGATCTTGTTGTATCTTTTGAATGAGTGCACACACTTCTTCGTCATTCTTCCATTCATCCATTGCTTTTTTTATCCAATCTGGTTTGATAATAGAAATGGCACAAAGCAACATCATCATCCTTTCTTGAGAGTGCATCTACCACAACATTTTGCTTCTATTTTTTGTAGATGATTTCAAAGTCATAACCCAACATCTTTGTGACCCAATTTTGTTGCTCTTTTGAAGATAATCTTTGTTCTAAAAAGTATTTAAGACTATCATGATCCGTTTTTACTTTGAAGTGTCTTCGCATTAGGTAGGGTTGACATTTCTTAAGTGCATGTAGTATTGCCAACATTTCCTTCTCATAAATAGCTTTATGTAAATACTTTCCTTTGATTGGACGACTTTCGAAAGCAATGGGTCTTTCCTTGCATTAAAAAAACACCAATTCCATTTCGTGAGGCATCACATTCCATAATAAAGGTTTTTTTGAAGTTTGGAGTAGCTAAGATTGGTGCTTGGCACATTGCCTCTTTACGATGTTTAAAGGCCTTCGTTGCTTCTGGAGTCCATGAAAATGCATCTTTCTTCAATAATGTTGTTAAAGGTGTTGGTATTCTCCCATAATTATTAACAAACTTGCAATAATACCATGTCAATCCGAGAAATCCTCACAGATGCTTTAGGATGTGGGGATTTTCCATTCCTTAATAGCTTTAATTTTTCTAGGGTCTACCTTAACACCTTCATGAGATACAATATGACCCGGATATTCCACCTCTTGTACTCCAAAGAAACATTTGGAGCTTTTTGCATATAATTGTTTCTCCTCCAATAGTTTGATCACCCTGTCAACATGTTGAATTTGATCATTCCAAGACTTGTTGTAGATTAGTATATCATCAAAAAATACTAACACAAATTTTCTAAGGAAGGATTTGAAAATTGAATTCATTAAACCTTGAAATGTAGAAGGTGCATTGGTAAGGCCAAAAAGCATGACCAAAAATTCATAATGACCCTCATGAGTTCTAAATGTTGTTTTTGGAATGTCTTCAGTCTTCATTCTGATTTGATGATATCCTAAACGACGATCCAACTCGGTGAAGTAAATTGATCCATGCAATTCATCCAATAATTCGTCAATGATAGGAATGGAAAATATCTTTAATAGTGAGCTTGTTGAGCTCCCTATAATATGGACACATGCGCCATGATCCATCCTTCCTATGCACCAAGACTACTGAAGCAGAGAAAGAACATTGACTAGGTTGAATTATACTAGCCTCTAGCATTTTTGCAACCATACATTCAATTTCACTCTTTTGGGCATAAGGATATCTATAAGGCCTGATGTTTGGAGGAACAATCTTGGAATCAAATGAATAGCATGATCATGATCACGAATAGGTGGGAGGCCTTTGGGAGTCTCAAATACCTTGGAATGATTGTCCAAGACTTTTTGGAAATCTGGAGAAATAGATAATTTCAACGTGGGAACCTCTAGCGAACATAATTGTGGAATTACGCCTCGTTGTTCTTTCTTTAGAAGCTTTGTCATTCCGTTAGAGCTGATTATCTTTCCTGGTTTCCCTGCGATACCCCTTAATTCAACTTCCTTTCCTTCTGAAAAAACTTTCATGAAAATTTCTTGAAAATTAAAAGCTATCGTACCCAAATATTGTAGCCATTGTACTCCTAGTACAACATTAGCACCACCCATTGGAATGGAAAGCATTGGGCTATTCAATACATATTATCCTGTGGATAGCTTGATATTATGGCACTTTCCAGAGCAATTTATGGTTCCTTCACTTGCAACCATCACTTGACACTATGGTGTTGGATATAGGAAGCAATTCAATTCCTTGGCTATCTTACAATGAATAAAATGATGGTTACTACCTGAATCAATCAACACTATTGCCTTTTTCTTCTTGATATGTCCTTCTATCTTGATAGTTTGAGGAGTGGTAATTTTAGCCAATGCATTACAAGATATGGTCAGATTAATTTCTTCTTTCTCTAGGGTTTGTTCCTAGTGTATATCCTCTTCTTTTGATGTTTCTTGTTCCTTTTCTTCCTCCTCTTCACAATCTATGTAAAATAATTTCTTCTCAGTGCACTTATGACCTTTAGTGTATTTGCTATCACAACTGTAACAAAGCCCTTTTTCTCTTTTTGCTTCCAATTGTTGTGGTGTCAACTTTGTAGGTTGTGGAAGACTAAAGGCAACAACACTTCCATATTTATAGTTGTGAGTGGTAGGCTTCCTTGTTTCCATAATTTTTCTTTCCATTTTTCTTGCCAACCTGAATGCCTTCTTTAATGAATCTGACTCCCAAAGGCGAACTTCGTGTTGGATGTTATTCTTTAAAGTCCCTATGAACACATCAATCTTATGCTCCTCTCGAATATCTTTTACCTTTATATTCAATTTTTGGAAGTCCTCAATGTGCTCCATCATTGAACCCTTTTGTTTGAGATTTATCAATTGGCTAAAAAAAAGTGTTGTTTTTTGTATCCTCATAATGTGCTATCATTTCTACCGTAAAAATTGCCCAAGTAACAATTTGTTTATGAGAGCAAAGCCATCGATACCATACAAATTGATTCGATTCCAAATATAAAGTTGCAATGTGTACCTTTTGTGTGTTTTGCACATTATGGAAATCGAAATATTGCTCCATTTGTAGTATCCATGTTATGGGATCCTTGTCATCAAACTTCCTCATGTTGATCTTTGGAACATGGTAGGTCTTCAATCCAACGTTAGAGTCTATGAAATCATGATTAAGATTTATTTTGTTCTCATTATGAGTTTCCTCTACTACCTTTTCGCCATTAGAAAGCATTTCTTGTAGCAATTTTTCCAACCCTCCTTTCAAACCTTCTATGTCTTTCTTCAAATCTTCAATGTTTACTTCTAAACCATCCATCTTAGCTTCCATGCTTTTCTTTAAACCATCCATCTTAGCTTCCATGTCTTTCTTTAAACCATCCATCTTAGTTTCTGTTACTTTTTTTGAGAGTGAATTTTGTTGTAGTTGGTCTCATAATTTTGATATATCATATTGCATTTCTTCCTCTTCTTCATGAGTCATGCTAGAGCTTTTAGGTTTCTTACTAGGTGTTTCCATTTTCTTTCTTCAGGGCATCAATTAGTGATAATTATGCTTTACTATTCCCTTTTAATTCCTTCAAACTAATTTTTCAAACCAAACTTATGCAAAATTTAAAAAAAAATTACACATCTTTTTTTCACTTTGTAGGAGCTCGATATTGGATCTGTTGTATCTCTGTAATTGCAGATCTCCAAGGTCTAAAATTTCGTCCAATGGTATCCCTTTGAGTCCTCTTTCCAACCCCACAAATCTAATCAATATTGGATTCTTGAAGGAAGAGTTATGTCAAATCTCCCACGATGACCTGATTATAAACTGGTGCAGTAGAGAAAACTTGTACGAAGTGCCACTTGTCACTGTTTTGACCTTAGGTCCTCAAACCGATATACAAAAAACTACAGGCCTTCCAATTTCTGTAACTTGTTACGAAATTTCAATTTGATTCTCAGAGAGCAAGTTATGACGATTTTCCCCAGGTCACATGTTTGAGATGTAATTCGGGAGCGTGCAAAAACCATAACTTTCTTGGATCATATCTCTGAAAATATAGTTAGACAATGTCTGAAATTCGTACCCAAGGTTCATCAAGATTTCGGCTCAAATGGGTTTTTAATTTTAGCTTCTAAAACGTTGTAGAAAAAAAGTTATAGCGAAAATACCATGATGACCTGTTTGAAGCAGTGAAACCCTAGAATCTGAAGCTCTAATTCCAATTGTTATGCAACTAGCTCACAAAATAGAATAAAAGATAGATCAACGACTTCAAAATCAGTCTCTTCAAGGGGGAAACCTCATTTACATTACACAAATGAAAAATTCTTGGATGATACGAATGACAAAACCTCTTTTCTATATATAGGAGTATAATGGTTCACAATATAATCAAAGCCGGCATAACAATAATAATATAAGGGCACAACAATAACAATAGTTGGCTTCTATGGGGCACAATAATAACAATATGGGGAAATAGGGGCACAACAATAACAATAAGGGCTACAATGACAATAGTAATGGGGAAATCACTAGTATTATAGGGACCTAAATGCCCCATTTACCCAGCCACTTTTCATTTTGTTTCCTCCAAATTTTCTTCCTCCTTTTGAACTCCTCTGCAACAACTATTTTAGGCCAAAAATTCCCATCCATGCCTTCAACCTTTTTTAAGTAACTTAACAAGTGACAGACCGCCTCAACCTCCATCGAAAACAAACTAGCCTCAGTTAGCAGGTTCTCATAAGGGACCGTTGATTTGACTTTGAAATTATTAGTGATTAAGTGATTTTGAATTATTTCTAATTGTCTCCACTTGTGATTTAACATATTGTTCCCCAAACTTCACATCCATAGAGTACAACCAGTGTAATCAATAACCCAAAAAGGGTTTTCTTGGTCTTCCAATCCTATAATTCTGCTTTTCTACATCTGTTTTATAGAAGGTTAAAAACTCTCCAACCCCCTTGAATCCTTTTAGCTCTACATGTCTCCCAATTGAGCTCATTGTGAAAAACAATTCCTAGATACTTGTATTCTTCCACTATTTCCAAGGGTTTCCCCTCAAAAATAAAATTAACTTGATGCTTTTTCCTCTTCAAGGAGAAGATCATGATCTTGGTTTTGCTAACGTTTACTTACATCCCAACCTCTTGAAAAAATATCTCTAAGGCCTTCAGATGCTCTCTCGAACCATGAGTCGATTTCACAATTAGGATAAGGTCATCAACATATAAAAGAAACCTCACCACATAACTTGCTAATTGAATACCCTCACCATTGTTACTGCTTAACCATTCTTCTGGCTTATTAATATATAATCCAAACAGTGTGGGGGAAAGAGGTCACCCCTGCTTGACCCCAATGTCACTACCAAAACATTCAGAAAAGCCTTCCTTAGTTGTAATTTTAGCTCTAACTTTCTCATAAAGCTTATGAACCGTTGCTTTATATTTTCTTGGAATTTTGATCTCTTCCATCCTTCTCCACAACTTGTCTCCATGAATAGCGTCAAAAGTTTTCTTGAAATCAACAAAGCAATAAAAGGTCTCCTCACCCTGTATGTCCCATACTTTTTCTATGAGATGCCTAAGAGTGATACAATGATCAATGGTAGAATGTTGCGGCCTAAAACCAACCTTCCCTTTTTCTCTTTTACCTTCCTTTTCTACCCAATTGTTAATTCTATGCTCCACCATGCTTCCAAATAGCTTTCCAAAAAGAGGATTAACCATAATAGTGTTGTAATTGGAGGGAATATTAATGTCTCCACTTTTGTAAAGAGGGATAGCAACACTAGTTGTCCATTCAGTTGGGAAATTGCTTTGTGTGATGTTGTTGAATATCCTTTTGATAATCAAAGCTAAGGTTTCAACCCCCCACTTTAAAAAATTTGCTTGCAATCCATTAGTGTCTTGAGCTCTACCATTTGCTAACTTTGTTATACCACGCTTGACATCTTTTAATGGAAATAACTCAGTTGAAGTGTTGATTATGGGAATGTTGCTTCTCTCTTGTTCTCCTTCGCATAGAAGTTTTGCATAATCTAACCATTGAGTAACTGAGATATTATTATCCATTTGCTTTTTCTTTTGTTGTTGTTCCCTCCATAATCTTTTGGGATTAAGCTTTCCGAGAGAAATTAATTCAATCCTTCTTGAAGTCACATACTTTTTTTTTATATAGTTTTTATCATATTTTTGTACTTCTTCATGCTTTCATTGTTTATCTCATTCTCTTTAAGTGATCTTTTTGCAGCCTTACACTCCTCATCAAACTAGGGATTGGCTGGAAAATTGTTGGAAATTCTCTTCATTAGACGAGATATTTTGCACACCTTTAAGGCCTTATGGATTAAAGGGATCACCATAATGCTGCCAATGTTATCTATTACTACATTGTCCTCTTCCCTTTCTGAGTTGACTTTTGTCAACAAAAATTGATGTTCTAGAGCAGCAACAAAGAGCTCTTGATTTTCTTGATTCATAATGACTCTACCTTTTGCATCAACTTTCTTATGTAAATGTTAGTTTTTCTCTACCTGCATCCCACTTGTGTGCCTGCCCAACTTAACAAAGAGAGGCATATGATATGATTTCAACTCAATATGACAAGATCCAATATTAAACTTTGAAAAATTAGAAAAGCTCTAAGAGAAAATCACATAATCCACCGCATTTTGACCATTGTAAATTTTACATGCAATGTCAACGAATCTAGGCCAAGCTTTCATGCCATTGCAAATGACCATATCATAGAGGCTACATAAGCCAAACAATTCAGTAACAAAGTGTGAAATACTCCCTTTTCCATCTTGAGAAGATATTTTCCACGCGTGATCCTCACTCTCATTTAGCCAAAGAGGATTGTTGTTCGTGTTCTCGTCACTACCTAACTGCATAGACTGATTCTTCGTTGTCCTTGCATTAAAGTCACCGATCAAAACTATATCTCCTGAAGTCTTAAAGGTGGAAATGTCTTTTTTAGAGTAGCATAAGGGTCTTCACTGTTGAAGTTTTCCTTCTTGTAGAACTTTGAATTTTTGGGAGCAAAGTAACAAGCAACCAACCTGATTGTTGCATTTTTGTTTGTTATATTAAGCCATATAATTTGCTTATTTGGGTCCTCTTTTTCCGCTTTTACAATTCCACTCCAAATTTCTCTTATTAGAATTGTGATCCCTCCATGCCCTTTACCTATTCCATTCTCTTTATTCCATACTGAAATTTTATTGTATCCCTTAAATTATGGAACCCTGCAACCATCATGTTCATGAGTTTCCATAAGAAAAATGATGTCAATACCTTTTGCTATGGGCCCCAAACCTGGTCCTCCCCTCCATGGATAACCTCTACAATTCCAACTTACCATGTTTAGATACTCCCAGGGGGCCTGATCCCTATTTTTGATTTGTTACATGCTCGTTGATTTGGGCTTTCCCATTTTTTAGCCATGCACATTTTCCTGCCTCCCTTGTTGATTTCACTTTCTCCCATTCCTTCCTTCGTTGTTCTTGTTGTTCAACTGTCAAGTCATCGTCCAAGTAAATAGGAGTACCTCTAAGCATCCCCCTAATCCTTAGGATAGCCATATTATCTTCTATACATCTCAAAATAACTCTCACATGTCTGCTACTTCCATTTTCTGCTTTCCTGCCAATCTTGTTTGCCTGTTGAATATAGTTTGACCATTTCAACTCAACCTTGAGAAAATCCCTGACTAGAATATATGTCCTCTCATTCTCTCCAAAGTCCTTCAAACCATTGATAATTAAATTTTTATCCTTGACTTGCCTCTCTTTTTCTTCTCTTACTTGCATCTTGATTTGCCTCTCCATGGTTTCCTTTTGCTCGACTAATGGTTCATTTACCACTTGTGCCCAAGATTTAGCCTCTTCAATTTGTTGTCTTAGATTGCTTTCTCTCAGCTCCATGCTTGCCAAGGTTGATTGAAACTCTTCTATTTGTTTTGTGCCGCTAATGTTCCCTGTCTTCAATCCTTTTTCTTCAACTACCTTGGTTTGCTCTAATTCTTGTCTCAAAGCGATCAACTGTTGTTTCCCTCTTTCCATATTATTTCGCAAATTTATTATTTTCTCTTTGAGAACCTCGTTTTCCTTTTTAAGTTTTTGACTGAGTAATAACATTTCTTTTATCTTTGAATCTTCATGTTGTTTCTTCAATTCAATAAGCTCAATTCTTCTTTTCATGTTCATGAGCTCACTTACATAAAGCTCTGACAACCACAAAAGTAGAGTGGTTGTGGGGTTGTATGTGTTCTTACTGCTTTATTCTTTGTTTGTTGACAGAGTTTCCTTTTATTTTTGCTTTAGCCTATACTCTTTTTGCTTAGACCACCCCCTTTTATATTTTATCTTAACCCCCTCTTTATCTACCCACTCTTCTTCTGATGAGTGCGTTTTGACGATGAGAGTTGCCTTGTTATTGATTGATTTTGTTAAGATCCATGTGAGTTTTCTTCTTTGTGCATGTTTTGTTTGTTTAGCTTGTTTATGACTTAAAATCCCTTTGTATTGCTTTGTATTCACAAATACCAGCCTTTCACTTGTACCAAATGTATCAGCTGGAACACACCCTATCCCTCTTATACTCTATGTCTTAAAGTTGGGATAAGATTATGTAAGACTTGGAATTTGAAGAGGATGATCCAAGGAATGCTCCAACCTTCCTCATAAAACCTCCTTAAAGCATAACCCAATACTTGGTTTTGAAAAATGGTTGATGTATTGCATCCACTTGAGGTAAATTTCCCTAACTCTAAGTTACACGGGTGCTTGTTTTCCATCGAAACA
Organism: Pinus taeda; assembly: GCA_000404065.3. Classification (NCBI taxonomy): domain Eukaryota; kingdom Viridiplantae; phylum Streptophyta; class Pinopsida; order Pinales; family Pinaceae; genus Pinus; species Pinus taeda. The sequence continues at coordinate 222,105 of APFE030613936.1, forward strand.
AGTCCTTTATCTTCATTGGACCTCCTTGTCCCCATGCTTTAAGACAGATACAAAAGCACAATATATATAAACTAAAGAAAAAAGATGTGGGTCCAACCTATTCCTCACGCTGCGTTGACCTGTTGTTGTGTTATGGTTGCTTTGCCACTACTATGTCGCTCCTTGCCTCTCTCATAGTCGCCTCGCAGTCGTTGAGTGCCTCACAGTCGTTGAATGCCTCACAGCCTGCTCACTTTGTGTCATAGTTGCTCCTTGCCTCCCTCACAACTGCTCCTTGCCTCCCTCAAAGCCCTCTATCTATGAATAATGGGATAATTTAGTAGTGAGCGAGGTAATTTAGTTCGTGGGATAATTTAGTTTGAGGCAAGGAGCGACTATGAGGGAGAGTGAGCGAGCCGTGAGGCATTCAACAACTATGAGGCACTCATTGGTTGTGAGGCGACTATGAGAGGGGCAAGGAGCGACAGAGCAGTGACAAAGAAACAACAACACAATGACAGGTTAATGCAACGTGAGGAATAGGTTGGACCTACATAATTTCTCTTTAGTTTATATATATTGTGCTTGTGTATCTGTCTTAAAGTGTGGGGACAAGGAGGTCCAATGAAGATAAAGGAATTTTTTCGGTGGAAAACAAACACACGTGTATCTTAGAGTTAGGGAAATTTACCCCAACTGGATGCAATACATCAACCATTTTTCAAAACCAAGTACTAGGTTTTGTTTTAAGGAGGCTTTACGAGGAAGGTTGGAGCATTCCTTGGATCCATCCTCTTCAAATTCCAAGTCTTACAAAATCTTATCCCAACTTTCAGACAGAGATTATAAGAGGGACAAGTTGTGTTCCAGCTGATACATTTGGTACAAGTGAAAGGCTAAAATTTATGAATGCAAAGCAATACAAAGGGATTTTAAGGCGTAGACTAGCTAAACAAATGAAATAGGCACATAGAAGAAAACTCACATGGACCTTACCAAAATCAATTAATAGCAAGGCAATTGTCATCGTCAAAATGCACTCATCAGAAGAATAGGAGGAAGATAAAGAGGGGGTTAAGATAAAAGATTAAGAGGGGCTTAATCCGTATTGATAGTTACTTTGTTGGATAATTTAGTTAGTGAGTGGATTAGATTGTTGAGAAGTTTAGAGATGGTTGTGTTGTAGACTATAGTGTCCTGAATATTAAAATTTCTTCCTTCTTATATATATATATATATAATTTAGTTAGTTTGATTAACTATATTTAATTTAGTTAGTTTGATTAGTTTGAATTGAAAAAAAACACTATGTATTTTATAATACACTTAACCTATATTTATTAGATTTAAATTTTGAATTTAATGGAACCTAAATCTACACAACATAATTATTGTTATAAGAAGCGCTATTAAGTGTGGTAGAGATGTAATGGAATGTCTTATAAACATTTTAACTTGGTCAAAATAAAATAAATTAATATTTTTAATAATACTTATAAATTATTATTATTGGTTTTTTAGCCTATTTATGTGGAATATAGCCTATTTAAAGGGGGGAATTAAACCAACGTAGGTCTATCTTAACCCTGGATCTACCAAACGATTTGATTCCTTTGGCAGAGCTTGAGTTAAGATGGATCTAGGCTAGTTGCGCTGAGAGGCACTCTCTAACCCAATATGGTAGAGATGGTGTAATGTCCGGTAAACATTTTGACTCGATCAAAATAAAATAAAAATAACTTCAAATTAAAATAATAAAAATACAAATTCAACATTACTATTCTTAATTCCTCATCTACAATAAAATTAATCCCTTTTACTAAAAAATAATTACATCTCAGGAGATTTGATATCTTTCAACACTTAATTTGGAATTAAAATGAATCTAAATTAATTCATGGTTAATAAAAATAATTTCTTCAAATATTAATAAAATATTCCATAAATTAATTTTAATTAATAAGAATAATCCTTTATTAATAAAATAATTTCCATAGATTAATTTTATCTTATAAGATAATCCTTCTAATGTTTAATACGATAATCCATAAAAGATGAGCAAAGACAAAGCTTGTTCTCTAATTTTTATATTGTAATAGTGTTACGTCGATGGATAGTTGGGAATGTGAATACTTGTAATCAAATATGGTTGAAGATTTAATTTAAATTTATAAGATAGGGTTTATATATATATAAAAATATAAAATATTATAAAAAAGACATGAGTGGTTGTTATTTGTCATTTAATTTATATATAATTCAACTAAACTAAAACTAACAAGGGTTACATAGTAGCCAGTACATGTTACTTAGTTTAAATATAGCGCAATGAAACAAAAAATTAATAAAGGACCAGAGATTCATCGTAAAAAAAACAAAAAAAAAATATATTGTTAATGCCATCACCAAAATTAAGAAATATTGATTAATTAATATTGTTATATAAAAACATATATTCTAATAAGTGTGTTTTATTTTTATTAATATATATAATTGTTATAATTAAAATTTATTAAAATATATTTTTTACTACTAGAAAATAGGAAAAATTAGTTTCATGGAAAAAAGGGAAATAAAAAATAAAACAAAAAAATTTAAAACTATAGAAAGAAGTTACTAAACAACCCATAATAAGACCTCAACCAATCAATTTACAAATAAATAAATTTCAGTAATAATAAAAATTGAATTCCTAATGTTAAACTATGGATAAATGTCATAATTTTTTTGTCAAAAACAAACTAATACCGAGTGAAAGTATAATAAGTGGGAGATTATTTTATTAAAAATTATTTTTATTATGGGTTAGAATTGTTATATAATGTTTATATTATAAATAATAGACCTTTATATGTTATAATATATTAAAATTTATTTCAATGTAATAAGATTAATTCAAATTATGTTTAAAATATGTAATAAAATTTATATTTTTCGAATAATCATAGTATTGAAATTATTAATTTATTTTTTGTTTAGTAATTATATGAATATATACTTGCATGGTTGAACACGAGAAAAGAAGGACAAAAGAAGGACAAGGGCTATGGTAGGATGACAATAACTAGCAAAGCCAAGCCACACACCATCCTCTATCCAACTCATGACATGGAGTGTTAGGTATCATTTGCAACACACAGGTCTTGTATAATGGCTCCTCCATTGTAATGACACTCTTATTCATTTATTGATTAACATGGGTGTCAACGTAATTATATTGAGTATTACATTAGGCTCAACCCCTGCAAGCTCTAAAATGTGGCTCTCATCTCTACAACAATTTAATATCTCCTCTCGTATGAATTCAATTGAATTGCAAAGGTGTTCTCCCTTTTCCAATTGCTCCTCGACCCAACCATAAAGGATGCCCTCTAGTATGTAGGATATGCATGGAGACTGCAATCAAAGAGGTTGCTAAATGTGTAAAAATTTGTCATTTCCCACCCCGATTTTCAGTTTCACCTTATTTTTCCAATATAGTTAAATGCCCTTTCCCATACCCATACATTCAAAAATTGAAAAATAAATATTGCTGAAAACACAAATTCTGGAAATTTTACAGAATGTTGGAAAATGCAGATATAAAAAATCAGCAAGTACAAATAGCCATTTAACACATTTAAACACAGTGATTTTTGGTCAAGATGACTATGGAAAAACCCCTACAACTCTTGGGGAAAACCAATTTGAGAGCTCCTTCTTATTTCTGAAAATGCTTTTTAGAGTGAGAAATATTCAGCAAAAAAATCAGCTAGCAAACTTTTACAACTTATCTCGTTTTTCGTGCCTCACAGCCAACTGGAAAACTTGCAACCGGCAAAACAGAACAGCAATACTGTTGTATGACCTCCTCCAAATCTGTTGTACGACATCCATAAAACAACTGTACGAACTCCTTGAAAACTGTTGTACGATCTCCTCCAAATTTGTTGTACGACCTCCTTGAAAACTGTGCCCAAATACTGCCTTTTGTTGTGTGCTAACTCAGTTGTACGGATTTGCTAAAGTGCTGCCTCCTTCTCCTTTCTGTCTAGAAATCTCCCTTTCTCTCCTTCTCTCAATCTGCTCATGAAAGAATGAATGACCTTTTCCTCCTTTAATCTAACCCTAAGTGACCTTTGGATGATCCCTAAATCCAATGGTTGAAATAGATTGAGATCAATGGCTCAGATTAAATGCTCATTTAAATCTCACTTTCTATTTTTTAATTCACCCCACTTTAATAAAGACCCACTTAGTCATTTATTTCCAAAGTCACTTTTCCTTTTTCATTGACTTTATAAAAGTCACTTTAAAATTAGACTTAGTAACTTTATCACTTAAATTCACTTTTAAATTAGATTTTAACTTTATAAAAATTATAAAGTCACTTTAGGAGAAAAATTAAAATCTTTTGGACACTTTTCCCTAGGCCAAAGATCAAAGCCTAAGGGAACCACCTGTCCTCCGGTATCAAATTTCAACACTCCCTCTTACCAAGGAAGGTGTTCCTCACCACACCCATCTTGTCTCTTAAAGTAACATGCTATGCCCCTGTGGTAAGGGCTGGGTAAGTAATTATCTGAACCATACTCATCAGTTGGGAATATTACTCAAGCTTTCACAGCTCCTTTTGAACATAGTCTCTTGATGATAATGTATATTGATCTCCGATATGCTTTGACCTGTCATGAAATACTGGATTCTCTGTGAGTTTAATGCAACTCTGATTATCACAGTAAATCACTAAAGGTCTCAACGGCTGACCAAATAAACCAAACAACATATTGCAAAGCCAGATGGCCTGACAACTAGCTAGACTGGCTGCCATATACTCTGCTTCCGCTGAACTCAATGCTACTAACTGTTGCTTCCAGTTGAACCATGACACTACTGCCGAACCCAACCCAAAACAGCACCCTGAAGTGCTCTTCCTATCAGAAGCACAACTTGCCCAATCAAAATCAGTATAACATGCCAATCTCACTCCATCCCCCTGTCTGTAGTCCAGACCATAATCCACTGTCCCCTGCAAGTGCCACAAAATGTGTTTTGCAGCCACCCAGTGAACCTTCCTAGGCTCACACATAAATTGACTCATCGTGTTGACTGCAAAACAAATATCTGGTCTAGTGTTGACCAAATACATCAAGGAACCAATTAGCTGCCTGTAAAATGTGGGATCCACCAACTCGGAATCCGAAGCATGAAGCTTCTTCTAGTTGGTGATCATCAGTGTTGACATGGGTTTACAATCCTCCATGTGGAATCTGCCAAGGATGTCCTCAATATACTTCCCCTGCCCCAGGAAGAAATGCCACTCCTCCTGCCACGCCTCCAAACCCAAAAAGTAATGCATCAAGCCGATGTCCTTCATCTCAAACTTCACCGCAAGATCTCTCTTGCAGTGCTCTATGAGTCTCTCTGCACCTGTAATGATCAAGTCATCCACATACAACACCAGAATGAGAGGCTCCTCACCTATCACAATATAGTAAAGGTTCGGATCTGCCTCACTCTTTGTGAAACCCATCCCCTGCAAGTATGTATCTATTCTGGAGTACCAAGCTCTGGGAGCTTGCTTCAGGCCATAAAGGGCCTTCTTTAGTCTACACACATGGGACTCCTTCCCATGCACCTCAAAGCCTTGTGGCTGCTCAATGTACACCTCCTCCTGTATGAAGCCATTGAGAAATGCAGTCTTAACATCCATCTGGTGGATCTTCCAACCCTTCTCTGCTGCTATCGATATAATGGAGCAGATCGAAGTATATCGAGCCACAGGAGCGAAGGTCTCCTCATAATCAACTCCCTTTACCTGGAAGAACCCTCTAGCCACAAACCTCGCTTTGAATTTCTCAATGCTGCCATCTGCAACATGCTTTACCTTGTAAAGCCATCTGGAAGTAACCACGGATTTTCCCTCAGGCCTCGACACCACTTCCTAAACATCATTCTTCATGATAGAAGAATACTCCTCCTGCATGGCCTCTCTCCAGACCTGTTGGCTAGCTGCCTCCTCATAGCTAGAAGGCTCAGAGTCAAGGATGCTGGTAGCCATTGCCATATAGTTACAAAACCTCTTAGGTGGTCTACTCTCTCTGACCAGCCTCTTAGGCTTAGCAACAGATGTGGCATCTCTCAAGGTGTCCTGAAGCCACTTGGGCTTCCTCTTTCCTGAGCATGCTTCTCACATAGGAGAATGAAACTCCTCCTCATCACCATCAGTAGCCTGAACTCCTGACTGCTTGTCTGCTGTCCTCCTGCCTGCACCTGAACCTGTAGAAGCTGAGGTACCGTGTGAACTGTCCATCAGTGGACTCCCATGTGAACTGCTCTGTATGCTGCCTGAAGCACCACCCCTCTAGCTCGTCAAGCCACTGCTCACTGACGGACCTGACATCCTCATAGATGTACCTCCGGATCCTCCTGATCTCTACCCACTGGATCCCTGCGTCTGACTCAACTGTTGCTGAGGGTCTGGCTGATCCAAATACTCTAACTCCCATGACCTCCTAAAGGCCCTGTCCTCCTCAAACTTCACATCCCGCCTGACAACAACTTTCCTCTGTGCAGGAATGTAAATCTGAAAGGCCTTTGAGGTCTCACTGTAGCCACAAAGATACCCTTTTTTGCGATGGGTTCTAGTTTGGTCCTCTTCTCCTTGGGTATGTAGGAGTATTTAATGCACCCAAAGATATGAAGATGACCAATATCAGGCTTCTTCCTAGAAAAAGCCTCCTCGGGAGTCATGTTCCCCAAAGCACGATGCAGACTCCTGTTCTGCAAATAAACAACTGTGTTACAGGCCTCTGCCCACAAAAACAATGGCAACCCCTGATCATGTAAATTGGCTTTGGCAGCCCCTACGATGGATCTGTTCTTCCTCTCTGCAACCCCGTTCTGCTGGGGGTTGTAAGGAACAGTGAACTCCCTCCTAATGCCTGCCTCCGCATAATAGTCAACAAACTCTCCAAGGGTGTACTCTCCTCCATTTTCCGACCCGACCTGTCTGTGTCTCCACAAGAGCTCTAAACTCCTGAAACCGCTTGAAGACCTCACTCTTGGTCTTCAAGAAGTAAATCTAGTTCCTCCTAGAGTGATCATCAATGAATAAAACATAGTACTCATATCCACTCAAGGAAACATGAGATATCTGACTGCTCACATCAGAATGAATCAAATCAAGTATCCCAGTCGCTCTGTTGTCACTGCTGGGAAAAGGGGATTTGGCAAACTTGCCCATCGCACATCCTCTGCAAGTATCAAAGTGATCAGTACTGAAATCTGGCATACCTGCAGTGATCTCCCTCAAGGTCCTCAAGGCTCCATGATACATATGTCCCATCCTACGGTGCCAAATCCGACACAGCTCAGAACTACTAGCTTTGCTGTCGGTACTACTGCTCAATGCTAAAAGGGACTGGAATGCAAACTTGTACACCTTTTCATGGCGTACACCTATCACTCTAGCCGAATCAGCTGGAGTGCCCCTGGGATACATCAACACCTGTCCTCCCCTGAATAGTGCCTCATATCCTCTGTCCTTCAAAGTTGAGACGGATATGAGGTTCTTCCTCATCCCTAGCACAAAAAGAACATTCGACACCTTCAAGGGAGGTTTGGACTCCCTCTGAAATGTCAGTGTCCCCACACCGATTGCTCTAACAACTCTGTCATCACCGAGTACTACCTCCATATCAGTGCCACTCTCTGAAAGCTCACTCACAGACTCCTGTCATGTGACGTGAAGCCCCACTATCCACATACCAGATACCCGAAGATGCTTCGCTAATCGAGGGAAAAGCATGCTCTCTCTGAACCTGTGTGGCAGGTGATCCTGCACTAGAGAACTCACACGCAGTAAACCCAAACTCCCGGCCAAAACGATTTGCAAAGTCCTCAACCTCTGCTGAAGCTACCACGCTCTGGTTCTTCCCCTTCTTCGCCGGACACACAACTGCATAGTGTCTCATCTTTTGACAATTCCAACACTTCACCTTGGAATAGTCCTTCTGTGTGTTACCCTGTTTACCTTTACCCTTTCCTTTGCCCCCACCATTGCTTGTGGAAGCCTGCTTCTTCCCTTTGCCTTTCTTGCCTCCTGCCGACAGCGGCTAACATCCTCATTCGCTGCTCCTGGCTTGGCTGCGCCCAAGCCTGACTTTCCTGATTCGGTCTAGAATAGCATCATACCCAACCTCTCCTAGTGGGAAGGGTCTCCACGAGTGCCAAACACCATCAGCCAAAGTTCATCCATGACGGGGACGGCCATTCACTGTAATCCGCACCAACTCAGTGGGTGGAATGACCTCTCCAATTGCTGCCAACTCATCTCTCACATTAGTAATCTTTGTGAGATATCCAACTGCACTATCATTACCCATCTTAATGGTCTTCAACTTCTCCTTCAAGACCATTTTCCGATTCTCATTGGTACTCTGGTAGAGATTGGACAATGCTGTCCACATCTCATGGGCATTTCTCTTTCCTCTCACATGAGGAATGCAATGGTCTTTGATTCCGTTTAGATTCAGTCCCTTACCCTTGTTGTTCTTTTTATTATACTCAGCCAACTGAGTAGCATCAGTGGGCACAACAACAGGGTTCTGTGTGGTATGCACCATGATGTCCCAGAATTTTGCCTCCTCAAAGATACTCTGCATTCTCTCCTTCCAAACGCTGTAATTTGCATGCCCATCCAACCTATCCTACACCCTCAATCCCAATGACATCCTACTGTCCTCAAACTGAAAAATAGCACTGCTGTAGTAAAGATAAAACTGCAGTTTGTGAAAAATTAGCTTGCTGGAATTTTCTGAGTGAAAAATCAGCAGGTTGTAATTTTCCTCCTTGCTGTCCGAAACTGCACTTCAACACTCAACCTCTAATACCATGTAAAAATTTATCATTTCTCACCCCAGTTTTCAGTTTCACTTTATTTCTCCAGTATAGTTAAATGCCCTTTCCCATATCCATACATTCAACAACTAAAAAATAAATATTGTTGAAAACACAAATTTTGGAAATTTTACAGAATGCTGGAAAATGAAGAAATAAAAAATCAGCAGGTACACACAACCATTTAACACATTTAAACACAGTGAGTTTTGGTCAAGATGACCCTCGAAAAACCCCTACAACTCTTATGGAAAACCAGTTCGAGAGCTCCTTCTTATTTCTGAAAATGCTTTTTACAGTGAGAAATATTCAGCAAAAAAATCAGCTAGCAGGTACACAGGTACACACAACCATTTAACACATTTAAACACAGTGAGTTTTGGTCAAGATGACCCTCGAAAAACCCCTACAACTCTTATGGAAAACCAGTTCGAGAGCTCCTTCTTATTTCTGAAAATGCTTTTTACAGTGAGAAATATTCAGCAAAAAAATCAGCTAGCAAACTTTTACAACTTATCTCGTTTTCCGTGCCTCACAACCAACTGGAAAACTTGCAACCAGCAAAACAGAACAGCAATACTGTTGTATGGCCTCCTCCAAATCTGTTGTATTGCCTCCACAAAATAGCTGTACGGCCTCCTTGAAAACTACTGTATGACCTCCTCCAAATTTGTTGTACGACCTCCTTGAAAACTGTGCTCAAATACTGTCTTTTTCTGTGTGCTAACTCAACTGTACGGATTTGCTAAAGTGCTGCCTTGGAATGTGTGCCAAGTTGCTGCCTCCTTCTCCTCTCTGTCGAGAAATATCCTTTGCTCTCTTGCTCTCCTTCTCTCAATCTGCTCATGAAATAATGAATGACCTTTTCCTCCTTTTTCTCCTTTAATCTAACCCTAAGTGACTTTTGGGTGATCCCTAAATCCAATGGCTGAAATAGATTGAGATCAAGGGCTCAGATTAAATGCTCATTTAAATCTCACTTTCTATTTTTTAATTCACCCCACTTTAATAAAGGCCCACTTAGTCATTTATTTCCAAAGTCACTTTTCCTTTCTCATTTTACATTGACTTTATTAAAGTCACTTTAAAATTAGACTTTAGTAACTTTATCACTTAAAGTCATTTTTAATTTAGATTTGACTTTATAAAAATTATAAAGTCTCTTTAGGAGAAAAATTAAATTCTTTTGGACACTTTTCCCTAGGCCAAAGATCAAAGCCTTAGGGAACCACCTGTCCTCCGATACCAAATTTCAACAAAATGTTTTTTCAATGTTGCCTCTCCTACATCAAGAAATGTGATTAGACCATTGGAAGTTGAGGTTAATACAAAGTGAGAAGTAGTGGAGGATGAAGAGCTAATAAACAAGGCTATGAACATTTTCTTGGTTAAGGGAACGAGTTACACTAGTGACATGAAGTACCATATAACATTGGAGTTATATTGGCATACCAAAACTTTGATTGCTCATGCCCTCATCAAAGAAGAAGTAGAGCATAGAGGCTTGAGAGGCCAAAGGTCAACTAGATAGATTAAATAAGTTAGGGCACCTTCTTATGGCTCTTTCAAAGTAGATGAAGAAAAACCAAAGAGTCATCCTTATCTCTAAGACCAATATGGGTTCCAAGTGTTAGTTTATGTAGCTCGGACGGGTGTTCTAGTCGCAGATGGTGTCCATGAGAATAAGGAACACAATGGATTAATTTTCTCCAATAACTAGAAAATTTTTCTAAGGAAATTTTCCTTGATTAGAATTAATTAGCTAGTTTATTAATTTTCTTGAGTCTAACATAGGGAAATGACTTAATTAATCGAGATTAATTGAGGTAAATTGGTTTTCATCTAGTGACTTCTAGAAAAATCATTTGAAGGGGTTAAGATGATCTTAGCCATCGATTGATATTAGATCGTGGTCGTTGATTGCTCAATAAGAGATTACAAGAGGAAATCGATGGGCATTTGGAGAACACATCATAGACAGATTTGTAGTGATAACAAGGGTACAATGATAGCATGGAGGACATTAGAAATAGGGTTTAAGCAGGAAAATTGAGGAGAGAATTTCTAGAGAAATTCTTCACGAAGATTCCAGTTATTCCAAGAGAAGGAAGGAGGCCGAATCAATTTTGCAGAGAGGAAACATTAGACAATGCGAGTTGTTGGGAAGCCGTTCAATTTCCAGTTTTCGGAGGAAGGCGAGTTGCTCTATTAAATTGTTGGAGGTAGAGAATATTATCGAAACGAATTTCCAGAGGTAGTGCGAGTTCCAAAAGAGTACACACACAGTTGCAAAAGAAGGGTCAAGTTTGATAACAGAGGTTCGATTTGGTTAGTAGAAGTGGAGAAGAAATGTTGCCATAGATTTTCCAGTAAGAGGTAAGTAATCTACATAATTCTCAATTGCTAAAGATTTATTAATAATATAAACCCTCACTTGTTGCATCAATTTTCCCCACACTAAGGTTTTTCCAAGGACTTTTGTCCAAAAATATCAGCATTCATTGTTTGTGTGTGTGCAATATTTTTTCAATTCCTAAGGTTTATTTAATTTTATGTGAATTTGCAGTAGTGTTTTATTTAGTATTTGTTGCATATAAATTGCAGAAGACAAATAATCAACTTTGATAGGTGAATAATAACTAGTAACCGCAACAGTAAATTATTAGAGCAAATTTGAGGGCACAGGAAGGCTTTGAGCATGCACGGGGAGAGAAAAGACAAGGGTTTAAAAGCTAGTTCATATTCTTCAATTTATTAGGGTTTCACTATATTTTTGAGGGTTTGTAAAATTGCCTTAGCAGGTTTGAGAGATCATGATAGATTGGATGGAGCCTCAAATTTTGGCATTTGGAAATCCATGATTTCTTTACTGTTGGAAGAAAATGGTCTTAAGGAGTTTGCGACCAATGTGATAGCCATTCCAATGGATCTAGCTCAACTTACAACATACAAGAAAGAAGATGTCGCGACAAGGAGGATAATCCTTCATGGAGTTAAGGACCATATAGTTCTCCATATCACTAATTTAAATATAGTGAAGCAAATGTGGGATGTTGTTTTGAAACTGTTCCAAGATGCTACCACTAATAGGAAGCTACTTCTAAGAGAAAAGTTGAGGAATACCAAAATGAACAAGGGAGAAGACATTACAAGCTACCTCACCAGGCTTAGATTGGTAAAGGACGAGCTAGTTACAGTGGTTGATCAACCAAGTGATGACAAGACAGTGTATATAGCCCTGACTGGATTTACGATGTGGTGCGATGTCTTTTTCCAAGCCATTAATGGATGAAATACCTTACCATGTTGGGATCAATTATGGAGTGATTTCACTTAGGAGGAGCTAAGACTTAGTCTTGTTAGTGACAACAACACCAGGACTCAAAAGAGTGAGGGCAGTGGAATAACGTGGCCCTAGCAAGAAAAGGAAAAGCAAAGAAGGGGTTCAGTAAGGGACCAAACACAAAAGGTGAGAAGAAGAAGGACCTTTCTAAGGTAAAATGTTATGGTTTCCACGAGTTCAACCATTATGTCAATAATTATCCACATATAAAGAAGACTTAGAAGAAGGGAAAGAAGTAGGCAACAACTTCAACGAGTGCAGATGAGCTCTCCAGTAGAATGGATCATGGATTCACACTTATTGCTTGCATATCTAGCTTGACCTCACAGGGAGTCCGGTATATAGACAGTGGGTGTCATTTCACATGATAGGAGTTAGGGAGTACTTCTCCAGCTATAAGGAGGAGGACATCAGATTCCAAATTTAGATGGGGAACAAGTCCAAGTGCAATCAAATTACAAGAGGGATTGTTTTATTTCATAGGGAGATTGGAAAGCCAATTCTAATTCATGATGTATTGCATGTGCCAGTCTTCAATATGAACCAAATTTCCATATATATCCCTCATGATAAATGGGATTTGCTCTTTAGAGGGGCACAAGTGTTGATTAAGCACAAATATTGGAAATCACTTATAGCAATTGGAGTTAGGAGTGACCGGTTGTACAGGTTGCAGATGGATACTCCTTAGGCACTGGTTAGAAACAATAATCCAAGGGATCAAGGGGAGCTATCACATATGAGGATGGGCCATATACAACATGGAGCACTTATATTGCTTTGTGAGATCATGAAAGGCATTTCAGAGATGAACATAGATGATCCAAGAGGATCCCAAAAGGCCAAAAATTTGAAGTCTTCAAATCTCAGCGAAAACCTAAACTAAATTGAAGATCTCGTCATTTTGAATCCAATGGCATGAACGACACCTCAATCCGACACCATATACAAAAGTTATGCCCATATGAAGTTCGGGCCAAACAATGAAATTTTGTGCATGTAGACCCCATAGGGTGCCACATGCACTCCCACAGGTCCCCACATAGTAGATTTGTCAACTGCCCACCAACACCACAAGATTCAATCATAATGCACCACTTGTCAACCTGAGAGACACACACTATGGCATTTTTTTTACCAATGAGGTGATGCCATGCAACCCAATAAAATGGTGCCACATGGCACCACGGTGGAAGCCCAAAGGGCTGGGTCAAACCCACATAGCAGGCTGGGCAATTTTGGAAATGAGATGGCATGGTTGTCAGTGGTAACACTCAGAAGTCAAATGGGTAACGGTTACACCAGTGAACGACAATTTCACAACTGTTTCCATTATATCTAATAAAACAACAAGTGGCGGGAGGTCGTGGGGTTTGAACCCTCGACCGAATTACAACCAACAACTTAACATGGCCAGGGGGTCCATTGAGCCAATGAGCCTTCATTGGAACCTCCACCCACCAACATGTTTATAAACCAAACCATTGTCATGCACCAGGAGAGAGACCAATAGAACCACACACAGAGGGAGGCGGAACCTATGTGTTGGGAACTAGGAGTTGATGACATAACCCTGCGCGCTAGGAACCAAGAGTCAGGGTTCTAGGAGGGGAATATTTTAGGAATATTCCTATGAAGGAATATGCTATGGAATCTTTTAGATTCTCTGAGGAGCCATAGTTGTACGTGACAGAATATAGTCAAGGTTATACTCAAATTTCTTAGAATTTCGAGAGAATTTTGTTAAACACACATGGACAGCTAGAGATATGAAAGATAAAACATGCAGTACTATTTTTATTCACAAATGATATACATTTATAGTACATAATGTGACCGTTGGGATTCACATCCCAAGGTCTCTTGGACTCCTTTTGTCCATTCGGCTTCCACACTAAACCATTGAGGATTAGGGTCCAACATTCCCCCCCTTAATCCGAAGGGTTATGTATGAGTCCAAGAAGAGAGCTGTAATACAAAATGTGCAAAAATGCATGGCAGCACTAGGCTGAATGTGCTCTATGAAATATTGGTATAAAGGGCGGTGGTTTAAGGATGGCCACCAACACTGGAACGCTTAGTGCAATTCCCGGAACTCTTCCAAAACTGGCAAGAAGCTGAAGTCTTCTGCTAGAGGAAGTGATCCTATTGTTTTAAAGAGGGAAACCTTCAACCATAAAAGGGAGGCCTCACCCCGCATAAAAGGTAAAACTTCAACCTGAAAAGGGAAGTCTCAACCTGTGATGGTTTAAGGATGACCAACAACTCTGGAATGCTTATGCAATTCCTGGAACTCTTCAAAAACTGGCAAGAAGATGGAGTCTTCTGCTAGAGGAAGCGTTCTCAATTTTGTCTCCGGAACTCTTCCAAAACTTGCAAGAAGCTGAAGTCTTCTGCTAGAGGAAGTGTCCCACATCGCCAACTGAAGGCATGTTCAGCCATCTTTGTCTCTGGCTACAACTCTGAAGCTGGTGTGGCAGGTTGTGGCTCAGGCTCGCTTGATGTGGCTTTGAAGCTTGTAGATGACCATCGTTTCCCCCCCTGTCAGATACAAGGTGAGATGATGGAGAAACCTCAACTGCAAGACTGTTCAATATTCTGGAACAAGTTCTAACATGTGTTTGAAATATCTTCTTGGCTGTTGATGCCCATTGCCAAGAAGCGATCCATCCTAGATGAATTTTTGTTCTTGCAGGACGTTTGTTTTTGAAACATCTGTTTGAAGAATGACTGGTTTTATTACAGTGCTTACATGGATGAAGATCAAAACAGTGATCTTTCAGATGGCCAAC